>BQKZ01007147.1:0-22357 GCA_036244855.1 Temnopleurus reevesii | reverse complement strand
GAATGATAGTGGCATCAAAGAGCCGGTAAGCAGCAGACTTGACTTTTTCCATGAACATTCAGAAGCTGTGAGAAAGGATATACAGATAGTTTTATTATTTCTTTATAATGGGTCAAAATGCAACATTTATATAACATTTATATTTATAGACACTTTGTAGTGGTGGATATTTTGAAGTAAAATTATTATGAAGATGTATGAAATAAGCATCATTCTAAAGGAGCATTGCAAGAATTAAAATTACTGTTGCATGAAAATATCATTGAAAGTGTAGAACATGGCCAATCAGAATGTCCTCAAAATTTTCTGTTAATTTGAAGGAGATGATAACTTTGTCGCAAGTCTGTTAGTAAATGTCAGAGGATTTACCGGTTATGTTGTATTTGTCGTAGATTCAGGCATAATATGAGTGTTGCATGCCTAGTTTGAAAAAAAGACTGCTTCTGTTTTACGAAAAGACTCTTTTGTCCTTATTTTCACTCGGGTTTCATCAACAAGAACTCATTTCTTCTTGTGGTGTATGTTTATAGGTAAACATTAACCAATCTCTGATATAATTTTCCCACACAGATACAAGCATTCATTCATAGCAAGAAATCCGGTCTTGGAGCAGGCTGCCAGAAGTCAATGGACAGTCTTGATCTTATCGGCAGGAGGAAGAGTGAGAAATGGGAGAGGGCTCGGGACCGTTTCCACCTCCTTGACCCAGGAGCAGGCACCAGCAGCAGCGCCTCCACCAGCAGACCCCAGACATCTAGGCCCCAGGAGATGAGATGGGTGAAGGGGGCCGTGCTGGTGGAGGAGACGAGCAGTGGCACCAGGCAGAGGGAGGAGGATGGGGAGGTGGAGCTGGTTGCCATGGAGGATGGAGTGATGGGGACGAAGAACGATGCGGTTGCTAAGAGGACTGATGATAATGTGTGTGATGTTGATACGGGTGATGCAGAGAAGGTTGATAAAGGAGATAGAAGGAGCATTGAGGGGTCGTTAGATAATAGCGCCAATATCCAGGAAGACCAGGCAGGTGACAAAGCGCCCTCTACAGCCGAACAATGTGCGAATGGTAAACCCTCTACGTCAAACAGTGCAAGTAGCAGCAATGATGTGACTGAGAATAAAAACAACAAATCAGGAGAACAAGAATCAATATCCAAATCAGACCCAAGTCAAGCTGATGGAACTGCATCGGGACAAACTCAGTCGGGATCAAACAGTTGCAAGGCCGATGCACAGGCCCTTTCATCAACAAACAACTCACAAAGCTCCAAAAGTGAACAGACATCATCTGTTGATGTACCAGTTGAGCGAGAAGCAGCTAAGAAACCGATTAGGTTTGTAATTCCTCCTAGAATGAACTCCAAGGGAGATTCAGGAAAAACTCCCCTGACAGCCTCAAGGGCCGCCGAGAGCAATGGAGGTGGACCGTCAACCAGGAGGACTCGCCAATCATCTAGGAAAGGCAAAGATAAGAGAGATAATATAGATATGTTTGAGAATGGTTAACAATAATTACCATAACCAGGGCAACTTTAAGCAGGGCTTTATCTTTGGATATTTCAGAAATAAAGTTACATTCATATTGCTGTTTATTCTTTGCAAAACAATTTCTCAACACCTTCTATGCTCTGATGATATTCTCTAATGCAGTTGAGCCCTGTTATTTAGAGAATTGTAACAAAATCTCAACAAGTTGCCACCTGTCTATGCAATAAACAGTGATTTTCTTGGTCCTATCTCTTTCAGTGTTCGAATTTTCAAAGAAGCTCTGTGGCAAATGGCTCCCCAAAACTGCAAGGGGCTCCTTGGAATTTGATAAAATTATTTTCATGAAATTACAAAATAAAACTGTGCATACGGGGACTTATATGGGATTCCCAAAAATAAAATTAAGGAGAATGCTGGCCTTCTAAAGGAAAAGTAAAGATCAAACCCTATTTTTGTGTAGAAATATAATCAAGGCTTTGGGTAAAGGAGGTATTACTATTTTTTCTGGTCCCGTGGACCTTGTTATGTGTAGATTCCACTGAATTTCCATATCCTAGCAACCTAGAAACCAGCAGCAAATTATTATTGTTGAAAATGTTAGAGTGTTGTGATTTGATTGGAAAATAAGTTGCAAATTAAAATTTTCATATGCGCACAGCCAGCACTATCATCAAGATGTGCATTAACAAAGGTTTTGATTAGCACAATGCTCTAGCAACACCCCTAGGAGTGGTTTACTGTGTTAGTGTAAAGTTCAGGCGAGGAGTGGTGATTGTTAATATGTCACAAGTACCATTTGTTAATACATTCTAAACAATATTAAATGCCATGGTATTAATAGTATATTGGTGGTTTGGTTATAATTGGTTAGTACAAGAATCCTCTGTGCACTTGCAGGCTTTTAAGGAAATATAACTGAGTGTTTTCTTCCCATTATTCACTCTCCTGAGTAAAATATGCCATTCTTTTCACTCTGCGACTGTACGGGGTCTTGCTAGAAATTTGTAATTAGTTGTAAATCAAATACTTATCATTTGCAAATTGAAACGTTCGTTTTTATTTGCTTACAGTCTAAACTTCTAACAATCAGCACATGAAGCAATGATCTTGATATGCTTGTTCCAATCATGAGCGACTTGCAATTGATTGCAACTTTCTAGCAACACCCTTTACATAAAGTAAGTAATCTGTAACGTAATTAAAGCTATGAATGCAAAAGGCAAATAAGTTTAATGTGGGTTATGATTGTATACTTTTCGTAATGACCTGGTAGACGGTATCAAATGTACTTGAAATATAAAAAATTCAGTCAAGCCAAAAGAAAGCTCAAAAGCATGATTTAATGCACAAAGTCAATTCCAATTGTGTTTTCAGTCAAAATTTACACATGTTTTTTTTTGCATTTTCTTGACTAAAATGAATTAAAAAATGTATATTCAATAACCTAGCAGTTTACTGAACAGGTTAATATTGAATAAAGACTTTGGATGCCATTAGGAGGGCCTCCAGTAATATCAGTTGCAAAACTCCCAGGTCGTTGGAAGTTATAGTGAAGGGAAGGAATGAAGATGGCCAATGTAGACAGGTTTGACTTTTGCTTGAACAACTCATATTAATTTATATTTTGAAACTATAGTGTAGCAACAATGAACTGGCCATATGACAGAGAATTCCGGTTGACCAGCGTTGATAAAAAAATAACTGCTTCTATCCTGAACTAATGACAAATAATATGCTTTTTTAAACATTATTTTTGAAAAAATGTGCTCTCACTTATCCATCGTTGTTTATTGTCTATACAATATCATACAAATCATGTCTTCAAATTAACAATATCTGGGCCACATTATGACAAAAACTCCTAAGCGATCTTTAGTGTGAGAGGGGCTGTTGTGTTTTAGAATTTGTAGATTGCTCATACTGAGCTTGCTGAATGCCAAGTTTAAACCACCAATAATATCAAAAGATGTAACCTATTTTCTGAAATAGTTGTAATGAAAATTACATTTCACACATGGCAAAGTCTGTAGGTTTGACTAAATTGAGCATTGAAGAAATGACCCACAATTAAATTTGAATGGACCAAACTCGCTCATGAATGCTTATAAAATAATGCTGTGTTCCTGTCATGTATGTTGCTGTCATTTAATGTGTATAATGAATTGTAAATAATCAATTAATTTCATTGCAGGCATATGTGCCAATTCATTGAAAAATATTGTCATTTGTTTTATCATATTGTTGCATGTTGTCAACAAACTTGCTTGTGTTTTGATTAAAAAAAATGTGGATTTTTGCCTATCTCTTTTTTTCTTGACCAAGTATTAGATATTAGGTATTAAACAAGCTTTCATATATCACTGCCCAGTGAGTTGAATAACCGTTTTGTCAATTTCTATGCAGACCAATTTTCCACTTGTGCAAAACACCTGGGGTGGTATTCTGGTAGCTGTCTTATCTCAGTGTCTTATGCCAAGAAAGTCTAATATCGCTATTATGAAAACTCTCTTTTTTCTGAAGAAAACTAGAGCTTGCATGGTGAAGTAAACATTCAAGGAAGTTTGCGGTAGCGACTTTGAGAATAGCAATTTAAGGATAACATAATATATTGAGATAAGACACCTACCAGAATACCGCCCCTGATTTTTACAAGCTATGTAGGACATTCATATATGTTGTAAGCAAAAAGATATGTAGGTTTTTGGTACAACATTTATCTAATTTTTTTATTTACACAGGAAGCTTTCTTTGTGCACGTGTATGTGCTCAACAATGTCTCATTGTAAAAGTTGTATCAGTTGCATAGCTGCCAACAACTCATTTTTTTTTAGGAATCATTGCTAATTTGGGCCTGAAATTTGTCAAGTTTTGTGTTAAACGCAGTAAAGATTTCTAATTTTGGCAAGAAAAGCACCTTGCATTTCAGTGTATGTGTGAAAATTACTTTTCTTGTAGCAGGATTTTAACTTATTTCCACTGACTCATGTTGGCAACTAAGAAATTGTTCCTTTATACACTCTAACCTCGTTATAATGAGGTCTTTGGGACCAGAGGATTTACCTCTTTATATTGAAACCTTGTTATATCAGGGTCAATATACAATAAAATACAAAGAGATGGGACCAGGAAAATTACCTTGTTATAACGAGAGCTTGTTATATCGGTGCTCTTTATAACGAGGTTTGACTGTATAAGAAATGTGTAATGTTTGGTTCACATCTGATCAACACTCTTCAATTAGCCTGACCTAATACATGTAACTCTTTATCCAGGTCAAACGATCAGAGTAAATTCATAGATAAGCATGTCAAATATAACTGAGAAAGTCACTTATCAAGGTTCCTTTACTACTTGTTATATATTTTTTTTCCTATGCATCAGATGTACTGACATTTTTGTTTTGTAGATTTGCAACCTATTGAATAAAAATTTTAAAAATTCTGGCAAAATAAAAACCCAAGGCAAAAATTATCACTACCACTTTAGCACAGGGAAAAACATTGGCAAAAAGTTTCGCAGAATTTTTTGATAGCAAATTTTTTTCAATAATGAAGGTCTAGAGGGTGTTTCATGGAGATTGTATCTAGTGACAAGCCTTGATGTTCCTACAGTTACCACAGCAAGAGTCAGTGATAGTGCTTTTCATCTGATCAGAAGAAAGGATTTCATTAGAATATTCAGCGCTGACTAACTATTGCTAGCGACAAACTTTATGAAACACCCTCCTAGGCGGTGTTTCACCAAGTTACGAAAGACTCTACGTACGAATTTACGCATGACTAGAATCGGTTCTTTGGCTGAATGATCAAGATTCTTACGTGTATTGCACACGTTAACGTAGTCCAGTCTTTCTCAAAGTCATGTGTAACTTTAAGTACAATTTGGTGAAAACCCGCCTTGATCTCTGTAAAGAACGATATCTGGCATACTAAAATCTTATTACAAGTGTGGAACTTTCAAAAATAAATAGAAATGGTACAATGCAGGTATAACACACAGAATGAAATTTATTACTTTCTCTCCGGTTGACTGCAGTTTCATGCATACAATAACATGCACAACTCCCTGCCAATATAGTTACATATACATATGTATGTTGAAGCTTTACAATCACAAAAATACACATATCCCTTAGATTTGTTACTAAAATGCCCAGTTTACATCTCTTTCAAAATGATTTTATCAAATACTATCACCATTAAAATCCTAAAAATCTACTTCAGATTCTGGAAATAAAACACCTTAATTAATGTAAAAATAGTGATTGTACGAATAAATTAGTCCTTATGGTAAATGGGCCCCAAAATAGCTAAATTTGGGATAAAAATCACTATTCAAAATCACCTATTGCTCCTGGTTATCTACACCCCTATAATACATTTTCTTTGATTTCATACATAAACAAAAATGATTTCCATTCATCACCTGTATAATCTGAACTGATATTTAACACCTTGGATAAGCATTTACAAATACAAACAATCAATGCACAGGTAACTCTACTTAAGTCAAGTATATTCGTTTCACCTTAATCTCTTTGACTTGGGAGAAATTTATCCTCCATTTGAATTAAGAAAAAAAACTCACATTGATTTTGGCAAATACATGTATTTGATTTAGACAAATTTGACTTATGCAGAGTTGACTGTATATAAATTAATTGGGACAGTCAAACATCTCAATAAATCAACTTGAAGAACCATAGAAGTTATCAGGTGACCTTTCTAGATGCATATCTACAGGCAAGCAAAATGTGGCCATTGTAGATAGATGGTCACTATATATGAAGACAGATTTGACTCTAACTCAATTTGAAGTAAAATCATTTCTTTCTAAAACTTAGAATATCAACAATAATACATGCACATTACATCTACAGCAGCTATAGAAGTTCTTTTATTGATATTTGTAAATTTTGTTGATCTTTATTTTATCCTGTGCCAATTGCGGTTCTATGACGCCTTGACATATCAGCTGAAATGTAATATTACAGACAAACATGTGATCATGTGATTAAATCAGCCATCATGAAGTTCAATCAATGATTAACCACTCATTTTAGTGTACCCCTGAGGAAGTAGGTACAATAGCCACTAATCAATCATACAAATTTATAAATTTAGATAAGAAAGATAACTCTTATTGATCTAAAAGAGTTAACAAATACACTTCATTGTGTTGTGTCAAATCCTGATTATATGGCTCAAATTGAACAAAATTAACTTCTTCATAAATTCTAGGATTTGTTGGATGAGGATGGCAACAGTTAACCTAAAATATTCATTGCTGTAAAATTGTCTAGCTTGGGTAGCTCAATATACATAATACACGCATGTCCAGAATAAGTAAACGGAGAGCAATTGAACCTATCACTGAACTGTTGACAGACAGAAGAGAGAAAAGGGTATATTTATCAAATACAAATACAGTCTAACCTTGTTATAACTGTGTCCTTGGGACCAGAGAAATTATCTCTTTATATCAAAACCTTGTTATATGAAGGTCATACAACAAAATACAAAGAGATGGAACAGGGAAAACTACCTTGTTATAACGAGATCTTGTTATGTCAGTGCTCTTTATAACAAGGTTGGACTGTATAACCCTCATGAACTAAGAAATGTACATTTACAAAGTATTCAATGAAATAATGAAAATATCTACACATTCCTAATGAGCAACTACTGCATTCCAAACACAGTCATATCTCCATGAAATATTCATTTTCTTTGACAATAAATACTATTTACATCAAGATTACACATGAAAATGCAGTGATACCAATTGTGCTAGAATATGCATGAGGTGTATTCAAATATGAATTCAAGGCTTTCAACACAAGTGAACGGCTGAGAGTATGCTTATTGTTATCACGTTTGCTCTCACTTTTGTTAAGCTGTTGCATTATTCACATTTCAATTTTGACCTCATGTATATTTCAGAACAGTTAGCATCCCATAATATAGAGGACTGGAAGTTGACATTTAATTCTTTTCTAACAAAGATTTCACTACTACACTGCAAGGTATATGGTGACAAGTTAAATGAGGTACTTACATTTTATTGCAGCTTCATTCCTTTACTAATTAAAATCATAAATAAATGACAAAATACTCTTTCAGCACTTAAGATAAAAGCTAAGCAAAGGGAATATATTTATAACCTCAAAAGTTAAGACGTAGAGGTATTATCTGGCGTCCTCTGCGCAGACATTGTGTGTATATCTATTAGCTTAGGCCCAAAATTTCCAATTTTTTCATTTGCAAGTCATGCCAGAATTATTCATATTTCTTATGTTTTTCATCTCAAAACAAATAAGAAAACATCTTCAAAAAGATAGTTAGTAAATGAACCAACTATTAAAATATAGTCTGAAAATATTGATCATTAAAATGCGGTTTTGTAAAACAAACATTTAAATATGAGGAATTTACATTTCTAAAGATTTATTTTGGGAAATATTATTAAAAGCATACCATAATGCATAAAAAGGATGTATTGAAAATTGCACATTGATGGGTCAGTCTGCACAAGTGATAAAATCATTTATGTTTTTTTTTTCTCAACAAAAGAATAAGCACAGTATTCAAATTTTTAATTCAAGGATAAATGAACTTTGAACTAAAATGTATTCATTTATATTCTCTCATTTCATCAACTTTTTCTTTACACCAAAACCAAAACTAGATATTACTGCTGACTCATCTATATTTATATATCTTCTTTGTCTTACCTGAAGTAAGTTCTAATTTCAATAGAACAAATTTTTATAGTGATTTGCCAAAAATAAAACACCATCATAAAATAACCTGGATATTCAAATGTCTGAACGACAATGAAAAACACATCTTAAATCTGAAGGAAAACAACAAAAGAAGGCACAACATCAAAATCAACCTCAAAATCATGTCATACAGTGTAGTTAGAAAGTATTTAGAAAGTATTTCAACATTATGATTGTCTCAAAAATGTCTGTATACAATAACATCTGTGTATAAATAGTGCTTTGTTGAAATGAGACTTGAGCAAATAAAAGAACACAACATTTTAATCAATGATCTCGAAATGACATGGGTATCTATCTTCATTAAATACAACCATGATTTAAACCAAACTGTGTGTGCATGAGCATTATAAGGGATAAATTTCAATGAAAACAAAGCTATCAAATTGAATAACATGCCTTATAAAATATTAGGTAACAAAAACTCAAATGGTGTCTACAGGAACCAGCCTAGTTTGAAGCAACAAAATTGACTAAATAATAATAATAATAATAATAATATTGGCATTTATATAGCGCTCTTACAGAAATATGTATCACAGCGCTTTACAGTGTCAAAGGAAATTGATTACCTACACAAAAATGGCAGGAAATGGGGAATCAAAGCATGTATGTTTGACAATTAATGTATGTGGACATGCTGTAACAATAAATAAGAACAAAACAATTTAAGTGGCCTATATCACATTGAAGACTTCGGGATAAAAAATCAGATAAGCCATAATTGCAAATGTCCAATTTTCAGAAGCTGAAATGCCCTCTGTAATTTGTAACTATGTGATTCCAGCTCTGATAATGGTCTTTATATAGTCTGGACTAATCCGCCATGCCGTTGCCCATGCTTCCACCTCTGATACTGGTCTGTAGTGGTGCTAGTCCTACAGTATCACAACTGGATCCTGTGCCATGGCAATCATCTGTGCTACCAGCTCTGTGGGGTCCAGAAGGGGATCTAGATTGGGTCCAGTCCAGGGGTATCACATCAGGTGATATCATACTATGGCATTCACCTGTGCCAACAGCCCGCAGGGCTCTGGAGGGGATGTCAATGGGGTCGACATTGGGACTTGTCCAAGGATATAACATCCGGAGGACCAATGCCAGGGCCGCTGCCTGTGTTTCCAGCTCTGTGGGGATCTGACATGACAGGGGTCCAAATTGGGACTTGTCCAAGTGAATCACATAAGGAGGTCTAATACTGTGAAAAACATCTGTGCTACCAGCCCCAAGGGGCTCTGGAGGGAATCTTGAAGGGGTCCAAATTGGGTCTAGTCCAAAGGTATCACATCCGGAGGTCGTATGCCATGGCACTCGCCTGTGCTACAAGCTATGTGGGGATCTGACAAGGGTCCAAATTGGGTCTTGTCCAAGTGAATCACATCAGGAGGTCTAATACTGTGGCAAACACTTTAAATATGCTACAAGCTCCATGGGGTTTTGGAGAGGATCTGAAATGGGATGGCATTGGGATGGCATTGGGACGAGGTCCTACGCCATGGCTGCTGCCTGTGCTATCAGCTCTGTGGCCATTCGCCAGGGGTCCGGATTGGGACTCAAACCAAGCAAATCACAACGCTGCCTCTGTGGGGTTCTGGAAGGGGCCTGCATTGGGACTAGTCCAAGGGTATCACATCTGGAGGTCCTACGCCATGGCCGCTGCCTGTGCTACCAGCTCTGCTTGTCGTAGAACTGGTGGCCACGCTGCTGCTACGGCTCACTCCTTGCTGCTGGTCCATATAGTAAGGAGGGGGAGGGTACTGCAAATAAAGAAAAACAAAAGCAATAATTGAATAAGGTGAATATGGATCAACTTAGTTCCTTGACAAAGTATCATCAAATCCATTATTTTTAGGATTCTTCCAGTAATCTAAGAATATATATATTTTCGAACTTATAGCTGAACTTGTAACGATTTCTCAGTAGAAAATAATGAATCTTGCGTTTGCTCCATCGTTGCTTTTTAAGGAAAGCGTATGAATTTCTACTCATGATTATAACTATTCCCCCACGACTATTCCCCAGTTAATAAAATACCATTCAACCACGGCTCAACAAATTAAAATCCGCATGTGTGGGCTAGCATTTCTCACATTCCCTTGCTATTGCCCATACTTGGTCATTTTTATGGAGGCAAAATTAAAATGAACATATCAAGACTTTGCCAAAACATGTACATTTATTTCACTTGTGTTATGGCATTCCAATCTATTAAGCATATTCTTCATCCTTGTATTAATTGACCACAAGCTTCTATGAGCTCCAGCACAAGGTAAGTTCTCTGCGTGAATTTAAAAAGTTTTATAGTAAAACAAAGACTATCGATACCCGTGCACCCAGAATTTACACAACAAAAGACTTAATCGATTTAAGATAGAAAATTGAAGTCGTAAGTCTTTGAAATATTTTGACCAATAATAAGGGATAGTCTGTGTGGTATTGATATGATTGGGTAAAAGACCATCTATTGTTGACCAGAAGAGTGATTTCCATTTCACAGAACATTGCCTTTTAGAAAATAGAGCTGAATTATTTTTTAATAATGAGTAAATGGTGGTATGTAAAGAGAGCAATCAAGCAAAGTTGGAATTGAAATACATTAAAACATCATTAAGAATTGATGTGGCTACATTATATATTCACATTGAAAAATGTCTCCTTTTTGTGAAATAGGAAAATGTGAAATTTTGTGTACAAAATAAAAGGGGACTTTTCCATTATGACATCACATATTCTAACAGAGTTCCCAACTAAAGGATGTCCATCAAGATGTGTAAATGGGAACTTTGAAAATTATAAGTTTCAAAAGGAAAGATTTTAGGGAAAAAGCTGAATTTTCATTTTAGCAAGTAAATAGTGGTAAAGAAAGCAATTAAGATGAAGTCCTCCTCACTCTTCGCAGACATGACTACAATGAAACCATAAATTTGTGCTTTTACTCTTTTTGTAAGAATATTTGCAAGAGTAAAATGGATAGAAAAGTTGAGGCTTTCAAAATTGATGACCATACAAGAATATTGAGGAACTAGAATAACTCAGAAAGTCTTTTTCCTTTCTGCAAATTTGCAAGGAGCAAACACCCAGTGAAATTAAAATGCATGTAAAAGTTGATGTTTTAATACCAGCTCAGGATCGTGTGCGAGAGAAAGGCAGATCGTGAGAATCTCTGCTTTGTTTTGCAAAAGTCTCCTACCACAAAAATATCTGGTTTCATATCATAAGCTAATGATTTACACTGTAAGTGCTCTATAAGGAGAAGATATTTTTTCTTTGATTTTTATTTTTTCTGTTGCAGAAATAACAGAGTAAAAGAAATTATATAAAGCACATTTAAAAGACCCAAAAAAAGCATTGAATCATGAATTTTTATTCTATTCCACGCATATTTATAGAGACAGACGAGATATATACTCACATCAGGATTCTGAGATCGCCATTGAATGCCATAGATTGTCCGTACTAGAACACTCTGGACATGTTAGTGGCACACCCAGATTCTAGCATCTGTCGTCATTCGTAAGCATGTACGGATAAATATTGGATACTAACTCATTTCTATCCCTTATTATAAATGGCTCTTCATAATGAAAAAATCAGCTGATTACTCCCACCCTAATCATATAACACAAAATATTTGATTTCCTACATGAACACACAGAGATGGTTGAATAACGGTCCATATTCGACCACTTGGAAGTTATCCTTCAAGTTTGATTTTTACAACTGGTTGGATGCCCATCAATATGTGTAAATGGAAAGTTAGAAAATTCATAACTTTTTAATGTATAAAACAATTTTGCTAATGTTCAGGTTATTCATCTTATTTTTTTTCCATTTGCTACTTTGGGGAGGTTCCCCTTTAATTTGCTCCTAGAATGTGATAGATAAAAGATCTCTACCAGATGTTCGTTTGATTACTTTCTGTCACTTTTTGGTGTCACATCTGAGATATGAATACATGTATAAGGTTATATGAGCTCTATCGGATATACATACAAATCTCATGACATTGTTCAGAAAGAAACATACACAAAAAAAAATAATAAATATATACTAAAGATAATATGTGATATTTCCTTACCTGAATCCTATCACTCTGAAGCAAAGAATAAAGGTCCAAGTCTGGAAAGAAAAAAGTTGATACATGTATTAAGGCTTGTTTCATCCTCATCTTTCACCATCTATAGGAAATCATTTAATTAATCACTTCACAAAGATAAAGTTAAATGCTACACAATATCCATTTTCTAAGAACATAGAACAGACATTAGAAAAGGTTAGGGTTCAAGTTTTAATTGTACCACTATTTCAAGTTATGTACTGGAGCAAGATATCATTCAAGAACTGAAATCACTTATGTGTGAAATTGATCATCATGTGTTTGATAAACATTAAGAACAATAGCATTTTGTTATTTCCTGATACTTGATGTACTGTATACGGTATGTACTGATGTACGGTATAAAACCTTGAATTAAAATTGTATCCGTATTTATTTTTTTAGCAGTGTATAAACACTGAGAGCAAAAGGCACAAAGGCCTCAGACACAGTAAACAACCTCCATTCAAGCATAGACAGTTGCTAGATGGATACAAAAGAATTGTTCAACAAGTTTCGAACCTGGGACTTTCTTTTGTGAATTTGAAGCTATCATGATGCAGTTGTTTACTTTGTCCTACAGTGGAACCTCGTTATAAAGAGGTCGGATATAGTGAGATACATGTTATAACAAGGTGATTTTATTGGCCCCAGCTCTTTATAGATCTTTGGGTTTTTTTTACCCTGATATAGTTAGGAACCTGATATAACAAGGTAATTTTCATGGTCCTAAGGACCTTGTTATAAAGAGGTTTCACTGTAGTCCTTAGTCCCTTATGCTCACAGTGAAAGATTATGAAACAGATCTTAGACCTACCTTGATAGTCCGCTGAGTTGGTTGGTAGAGGATGTAGTCCAAGGAGAGAGGAGTAGTCTGGGAACATCGAGAGTGGGCCTGGTGCTGACATATCCATCCCAGGCATGATACGATGTCCAATGGCCGACGTTGGAGGCACCAGGGATTGAGATCCGCTCTCCATGAATGTTGATCTGCAGAAAGAAGGGATAGGATACAATGAAACATTGTAAGTTTTGTTTTAATGTTGATAATTTGTATGGATGATGTGTGATTAGATGTCTTGTGACTAAATTTCCCAAACAACTTGATTATTAGGCAATTAAAAAAATTGATTGGATGCCCAAGACTGACACACTCTAAAATGGCCAACCTGAATTTGTTTGTCTCTCTTTTCTCTTGAATTATTATCTATGGCTATATTATGAAGATTTTCCTGGTCCCATCTCTTTGCATTCTACTGTATTGTGGCCTGACATAACAAGGTTTCTATACAAAGAGGTAATTTCTTTGTTCACAAGGACTTTGTTATAGTGAAGTTTTACTGTGCTATTTTTACATTTGGTTTCAGGTTGTCATCTATTCTCCCCCTGATTGAAAAGTCCACATATGGGAATATGGGTCAAAAGAGTGATCCACCTCAGAATTCTTTTTTTAAGGGTATTAGTGTTGTTCTAGTACACCTTAACTTTCCTAATCAATCTGTTTTTTTTCCAATAACAAAGCTCATCAGGAGCGAGAGTTTAGTCATTATTTCTCCTTCCATCGATCATATTAACTCCTCTATTGATAAACTGTTTCTCAAGGCCAGATTCACTTTTAAATTATCTGACGGCAATTCATAGATTGAAAAATACAAACACTGTAATATTATATTACATGTTTAAGTGTGAAACAATAATAATGAAATTTGTTATGATCTAAATGGATAGAAAACTACAATTTCTGCACAAAAGTGAAACTGCATTACCATGTTTGTAAAGAGGAAATATTATAAGATTGAACAACAATTATAGGGTCACTAGCATCATAAGGAAATCAGAGAAATAGAGAGTGAAAGAGAAAGATAAAGAGAAAATGCAAGTGTTATATAGTTACAAAAACAAATCCTGTATGAATAACCAACTATAACAAAGGGTGACGGTGGTTATGTCAACATCTTCGAATAACCTTAAAGTCTTGAGATATGGCATGAGTGGCAGAAACGGTAATAGATATAGCAGTCTGCAGAAGGAAAACTTTACACTGTGAGCAGAAGTGACAATGGTCTGGGACAAAATAAACAGCCTCCATTCGAGCAATAACGATAGCTAGATGGACAAAAAGAAATTTCCTTCCTTCTTATCTTGTGGAAAATGTTGAACAAGCTATTGTAAATGCTTGAAGTTGTTTATTTTGTCCAAGTCCTTTGTCCCTTCTGCTGACAGTGTTAGAAGTAGTATCAGTCTATCTAATCTTTATAGGGTAGCCCTTTCATTAATAAGTAAAAAAAGGAGGGGGCTAAGTTGTGGTGGTGGTGGTGGTGGTGGTGGTTAAGGTGGTGGTGGCATAGGTTATAGTAGAAGTAGGAAAGGAAGTGCAGAAAGTTGCAAAAGAGGTAGGTGTAATATAATTTGATGTAGTATATTTGGCAGTGCTTGTTTAAGAAGGATCAGCAACAGCAGCATCAAATGAAGTATCAACAGTTATTAGGAGAGGTGCAGTGACAGTGAAAGTGGAGATGAAGTTGAAGGCATGACCCGTGACAATTGTGACAAAAAAAAGCTGATAAAATTAAAATAACAATGTTTTAGGGGTTGTATGAGAATAAAGGGATAGGGAAAAAAAAGTGCAACCACTTGAAGAATATAAGAAGTGAGAATGTATAAACATCTACATATAGAGAGACTGATATACATGTACCTTTGGGTATATCCCAGAAGAAAAAAAAATGAAATAAAATTTCATGAGGCGGGTGTTAATTAATATGGTATTGTATTCTGTATCTATTCATTTTGGTACCCCCAACGCCATAACAAGTATAAGGACTACAAATCTAAAATCTGGGAATATAAGTCTGGCAGGTATGAATCTCCATAAATGCAACAGCATTCAATGCTGTAAATAATGACTTTGTGATTAAATTAAATGAGCCTTCCACATCTACATTTAGATATTATTCCAGCATCAGATGTCAACTTGCATTTCATCCGTTTTTTTTCTAAACACCTTTCCGTTCTCACCTCTTATTCTCACTTGCTACTGACTCATCCCTCCGCCTCCCCCAACTCTCTCTCTCTCTATATATATGTGATTTATTAACACTATTACCATATTTATTCAATTATTTGCTTGTACTACACATTCTGTTATTTCTATACATGTATACATTTGTTTGCCTGTTCTGTATTTCTTCTACCTTCCCTAAATCGTGCTTTGAATCTTACGACAAGGGGCTATATAAATGCAAATTATCATTACTATCATTATTGTTAAAAAAAAAACTACCACTGAATTCCAACAAACTTAATGTAAAGGAATGTTGATTGATTGATTGATTAAAAGTCAATGACAGTAAGAGAATGTTGAAGATGAAACCTTTACATAAAATATAGAACAAAAACCAACAAAAACAGAATAAAGTTCAAAGGCATCATGCCTCAGCGATAAAATTATAGATGTGTACATTCTATCCTCCAACACAAGGAAATGCCTTTGTGCAAAGTTCATAAGGCTGTAAATCAGCCCATGGCTTACAGAAATCTTTCAATAAGGCCTGATATAAAAACAAAATAGCTATTTAAAGTATGGACAGAAATAAAGTTAACAGTGTTCCACTTAATAGTCCAGCAAAAATGCATGTGTTTTACATACTCATAGGCATTGGTGAGACACGATGGGAAAGTAAACTTTATATCTTTCCATACTGTAAATGGCTATTTTGTCTATATCAGGCTTTATTGTGATTTGTGAAGGTGTCTATGAATGTAGAAATCTGGTAATCGCAAATTGGTTGTAATTCTAGGGCCGATTGCTCGAAATGGTCTTAGCTATCCTCTTCATGCTAAGACGTCTCGACTTCTTGTGCCACATCCTCGTAACATAGACATTAGCGTCGATACGACCATGTTAAGAGGGTGGCGCAAGAATTTAAGACGCCTTGGCATGAAGAGGATAGCTAAGACTATTTCGTGCAATTGGTTCCAGGATTCTAATACCACTTGAATATTTCAATTTGCTATGACTTTAACGTCCTCTAGATGAGGCATGCAACATTCAATGAATTAATGGTTAAATATGACAAACTAACATGCACACAAACGCCCTCCAATAATCACAGCAAACAAAAGGGTATCACTAATGCTAACATTGAGAACTTCCCCTGTTCCATTTTAATCACATCCTTACCGAATCCTGAAGTCCAACAATGTGGTAAAAGACAGGTATAAAGAAATGCCATAGGAAAAAAAAAATCATTAAAATTGTGATGATTTATTAACATTATTGATATTTACAAGCAAAACATCTTTGCCAAGCCATTGGAAAAAAAAGAAATCAAACTCCTCTTTATGCCCCTGTCACAGAGAGCCCCTGAAGCAACAAGATTCAACACCACTCTTTGTTCGCAGGCAGGTAACTGTGAATTAACAAAGGGTCGTGTTGAATCGTGTTGCTTTCAAGGTCCTATGTAACCGGGACATAACCAAAGCACGTTTTTTTTCCAAATAGAAAAATAGCTCAAAAACTCATATATACATGTAAAGCTTTATATGAACATCATGTTAAAATGTACAAGAAAAGCAAACAAAACTACAAGAGCACTACTACTATTCCCATTCATAGTTTAACATGTTAATTCATGCATGAAAAATGGGCCCACCAGAAAAGAATCAAAGATGAAATATGGTATCAATATCATCAATAGGCCAACATACTTTATGATCATCAGATTGATGCTATTAACCATTTTTAGAGTAAGTGCAGATTTTAGAATAATCACATATTGTTTTAGCCATTCTAATGTTTAATCTTACTAAATTTTAATGAGAAATAAAACCCAATGGCTCGTATTCCGATAGCGAGGTTTAACATAACCCTGGACTAAGTCGTTGTTATTTAGATCCGAGTTAAACCAAGAGTCTAAAGAACAATGACTTAGACCTGGGTTAAGTTGAACCTCGCTATCGGAATACGGGCCAATGTGTGCCATTAAAACTTTTCAAGGAAATGTAGATTTGGATATCAACCAGAATCATTCTGTAAATGTTATGATGCTAGTAACTATGAAATGAGCACAATGTAAGAATTAAAAAAAAAATCTAGCCCTTTATTAATCCAGAAAAAACCTAGAAGTCATTAAAAAAATGTTCCAAGATCCTATTCAAGCAGGCTAAAATTTGGACTGTTTTTTAGAAAAAAATATTTTGAGCTTGAAGTCAATTGGTCAAATTTCATTATTTTTCTCATTAAATCTGGAACAAACATCTATAAATCACCTATACTTTCAGTCAAAGACTAAAATGTAGTTTAAACATCACTGCACGATAAGATCATCATTTCTAACATGGACATACTGGTTTCTTCAAGGGCCCCAAAACCTTTTGCAAATTCTGTGCCAGATTTACATGACATTAAACCTGCTTTTATAAAAATTTATGAATAAAAGAAAACATTTTTCTGTAATTTCATTATTTCATTGATTCTATTTCACGTTTTTTCTTCCTTTTAAAGAAAATTTGACAAGAAATCAAGAAGATCATCTTCAAATGCAGGCAGAGTCAATATGTCCATATTATACTTGAAGAGAAAAGTCAAATTTTTTCAACTTTTCTAGATGAATAAGAAAATGTTAAATTCTGTGTTTAAATTCAATGTTTTTTTTTCTTTTTTGTTTTCTTTTTTTGCCTGTAGGTTGCCAATTTGAGGAGCCCATGGAGGATGAAATTTCATAACTTTTGAATGTATTGGTTGATTTTGGTCAATTTTTCACATTTTGGTCATTTTTCTCCTTCCATATCAAAGTCTGGGTGAAGTTCCCTTTAAGAAATAATATACGTCAGCTTTAGGGGGTTGCCATTTTAAGTTACTACAGTAAAAGTCTATATATTTTGACTTATTCTTTGCATCCATTGGAGCAGACTAATGCACTTTATTTTTAACAATTTTGATTGCAACCATACCATTTCATGACAAACAAATTTCTAACAAATATTCTGAGACATAAAAACATGGAAATTATGAGACTATCTGATTTATAATCTAAAATCAACGCAGACACATACATGTAGTTACAAAACAGCTTACTATACAATATATATATACATAAACACATTATTTTCTTTAAATATTTTTTTTTAGTCGTAGAGAATCTGAAATTGGTCAGAATGCAGTATAGAATATGTCTTTTCCTTCTTTTTCCTGTTTTCCGAATTTTCACACATTTGATATATGATATATCCATTCAAATACTAAAGCACATTTGTTATTCTGGATTTTTAGTTGAAATTTCTTGTAAATTGAATCATTCCATATATACACTAAGCATTTTGAAGTAATTCCTGAATGGTTAAAACAAGAAAAGTCAATGCCACTTAGAATAATATATTTTTGTCAGTGCTAGCCAGAAAGAAGATCTGTGTATGCAGAAAAGAACATTATCAATGCCACCTCTTGCATGGCAAATGAAATACAACCAAAATGAATTATAAACACTTTAAAGTGAACAAACAAAAACTATACAACCATTACAGTGCTACATACAATAAACATGGAAACGAAAAGGAAAACTAGTCCATAAATATGCCTTGAATAAAAAAAAAGAAATCATAAAACAAATATAACCATATCATTTGCACAGATGTCAGAATGTGCAAGACAGTGGACATTACAGTGCAAACAGGGGGATCAAATGTTTTCTCATGAGAGAGAATGATTACCAGAGCTATGCACTTTCTCGAATGAGAAAATATTGAGGTCAACGATTTGGTCATTACAATGTATTTCCAAGCATAATCTAAAAAGTTGGCATCTCTCCATCTCGCTGAAGCCCCAAAGAAGACTCAAACAGAAAACTAGACCATATGAATTCCATTTGGGAATGGTAAAAAGAGTTGATACTACAGTGTTTGCAAATCTACGGCTGTACGCTACAATGTATGTGTATGTTATATTTTTCATGGTAACCCTCTCACTGGTTGACCCCCCTCTCTCTCTCTCTCTCTCTCTCAAGGACCCCCACCCCTCATATAATAAATAAACAAAAATTAAATCAAGACGTTCAAGGCAAAATTTAGATCTGAAAAGATTCATATGTGCTATACTAATGTCCATTTCAGTTGAATAGTGTCCCTTCAAAAATTGGGCAATATTTAATGAAAATATAGGCCAGACGATACAGTTAAAAGATAACCTTGCATATCTTGACATACAATAAAGAAAATTCAACTCAGTAAAATAAGAAATGTGTCTCATATCTTGTAGAGGTGCTCAAGGAGAATTTAAGGGGAGCTAAATGTCTAAATTTGGCCTTCATGAAATAATATTTGGATTACAAGGGGCTCTATAAAGCACCCCCCCCCCCAAAAAAAAAACGCATTTCACTGGATCTTTAAGGGAGCATTGATCTCACACCACTTTAATTTTAGTCCCTGAATAAAAGTGTTGCTGCACCCATTAATGGAATATGTTAGTATGATGGCTGGCTACAAGGTGATATGGTTATAAACTAAGAAAATCAAATATTAACTAAACATAAGGTGATTTCACAACAACGGAGGAAAACCAAAGCAAATAGAAAACAATATATGTGTAATATCTACATACAAATCAACACACATCAAATCAAACAAGCAAACTAAATATAAATCTACAATGTGTAAACATGCAAGAGGCAAATTGTCTTAATGAATTCAAGGATGATTTTCTAAATTACAGTTTCATTCTCTGTGTGATTATCTATGGTTAATCATTCGCAACAGACTTATAAATTCTTGTGGTGTTAGTATAGGTGGCACTACTTTTTAACGTTTTGCAAGGATAGACTATATGAATTTGGAGAGCGATGAAAAGCAAGGTAAGATCAATAGCCACAATGAAAGAAACATTTCATTGAATATGATTTATATCAGGTGTACCATAGAAAGCATGATGAAAATCAATTAAAGCAGGAGAACAACTAAGAAAAAAAAAGTTGTTTGTCCAGTGTACTTTCTGATTTTTTTTAATATAAACCGTGTGGGAAATAATGCTGAGAAGCCCCAAAATAGCCAAGAAACTTGTTGAAATTTATTTTCAGGATAATTTCTACATGCTAGTTTATGAATTCAGTCCAATTTCAGTGGAAAAGTATTAAAAAGAAAGTGAAAAAAGTCATGCTTAGCCATTTCATATTGGACAACTAACGTTATTTCATTTGGTAATAATGGGCAACATTGCATTACTGAAAATTCTTGAATCAAAGAATCATCAGATATATATTCTCCAAGAATTCATATAGTCAGAGCTTAGCCCCAAATTGGTATCTTCACATGCAGATCTCAAATCATTCAAGAGGTCCAGAAGAAGCCAGGAGATGGTGCTCAGAAAAACGCATCATGCACAGGCAAAATCCGCACAGCAACACATCTGCAGAGCGGCTACCAATGGCGATTTGCCGCACTGGAGCCAGCAATATCTTGCACTGCCCACATGATGCGATCTAATTTGATCAACAGCTGATTCTTTGACCAAAGTTTGGAATACAAATCACTGCAAGCATGTACACGTTCAAAGCATCATCTCATGGCTGCATCGAGACCAATTCAAAATGGTGTCTGCTTTGGACAAACCACTACAAATTTGCACCAGGCAACCTAACCAGCATGCAAACTCACTATGCTATATACTACAGAGGACAACCATCAGTTATGGTAAGGGCTGTATCTATTATTGGTATTTGATCTCTGTCGGTGAGGGGATAAATTGATTGAGTACTGGTCTTCATAACTGCCAATGTCGCTGAAATCTGGCATGTCTCCGAGTGAAAGAAGCCCAGACGGTAATGGCGGTAAGGTCCTGGAGCTTTCATACTCGTAGTGCCAGTTTCTGTACTGTTCTGGTCTACTAGAAAGATCAAAAGCAAGATCAACGCACCCTTTGGAAGTAGGCGTCGGCAGCATGGGTAATGGAGGCATGTGGGGCGTTTCTCTCCCTCTCTCAACGTGACTGCTTGCCTGGTCCGTGCTCGATGATGCCACCGGTGTCTCCCTGATGTCGTCATCGTCGTCATCATCATCTTGGATCTGCTCGTCCCGTGTGGAGTACTCCTGCACTATTGTCCGATCGTCGTCATCGTCATCGTCATCCATTGCTCCATCAGCATCACCATCTTTGTCACTATCGATCTTCTGTGGCTCTTGTTGCTGAACTGGAGCAGGTCTGAGTGGCAAGTCATCGTCGTCATCGTCATCATCATCGTCTTCATCTTCAGAGCTACTTAACGTCAAGTCAATCACTGTTTCTTTGGGTTTGGGACTATCAACTGATGCTGGAGATGGAATAATAGAAGAAAGAATCCAAGATCATTCAAAAATCTTCTTACAAAAAATTCAGTTTAATATTTGTCTTCATCTTCAGAGCTACTATACCTCAAGTCAATCGTCATTTCTTTGGGTACTGCATTGTCCACAGATGCTGGAGATGTAATATTACAAGAAAAAATCCAAGATCATTAAAAAATCTTATTTAAAAAAAAGAAGGCATTGAAGCCTCTTTCCTAAGGATAGTAAACCTAAAATAATGAAGAAAACTACTTACTTTCCTAAAGGATTCTTTTCCGCAGGTGTCAACTGACTGAGGTTTAGCTGTAGACTGACTTGTGTTACAATGAGTTTTGAAAGCTTTACTTTTTTAAAACTTGTTTTTGTCTTAAAAAACTAAGAACGAATAGACTTCTGACAGATTAATTAACAGCATACCAATATTTTTTTTAATTAATATGGATACATATAATTCACATTTCACTTCAGCTAGACCACATCAATTCATGGATTTTGTATGAACTGTTAAATGGTCAATCAATAGAATAGTCAATGTTTTCTGCAGGTAAAACAAAACTAATTTTTGGCCGAATGAGAAATCAAGAACTTCAGATATTAGAAAATGCAGTCGCTCAGACTTAATTAGACTTAATTTCTGGAATGAACCTATAACTCATCAACTGAATTAACTAAAATACACT
>BQKZ01007146.1:1581-11720 GCA_036244855.1 Temnopleurus reevesii | reverse complement strand
AATGTCGACATCGTCTCTTTCCACCATTTAACATCCATAGTATTTCGCCCCTTTAAAATGGAGCGTTGAACCGCGACTTGTACTCTTCTGGAACCTGATATTCATTGGCGGATTGTTACTTCGCATTTTCCGCAGACAGAGCTGTGATTTGGGGGACATTTCAATTTCTATCTCTCTGCACTACGAGCAAAGAGGACGAACGAGATTGGACAAAGAAAACAAGCTCGTTCAAGCCTTCTTATTAGATTCGTGATCACACAAGAAAAAAGCTTCCTATTTTTTCCAAAAATTTTTTTAAAATTTACTGGGAAAACCTTTAAATAGCTTGATACTGCATTTGTAACATTTCAATCTTTCTGCACTGTGAGTAGAAAGGCAAATGAATTTTACAAATTAAGCAAATTCATTCAAGCCTTCACATAAGATTAATGCTCATAGAATAAAACAATTTTCCAGTTTATTTACAGAGCAGATGTGACACCTGTTTGACATTTCCTAACGCAATAAAAGGGAAGACAACCTATGTTTGTATCTAGCTAGTGTGAATGATTGAATGGAAGTTTTTTTTTTTTTTTTTTACAGATCAGAGGTGACATCTGTTTAACATATATCCACATATTTAAGAGGGAAGGAAATCATGTGTATATATGTAGCTAGTGTGAATGCTTGAATGGAAGTTGTTAACTTTGCCCAAATAATTTGTCCCTCATGCTCATAGTGGGGCCTTTATTGAGGTGCGCTTACACATTTGCGCTTCGATCCAACATGATTCATGCCTAGTACATTTGAATTTATTTCCCTATGAGCAGGGAAAACGTTTGACTAACACCAGCAAGTTCGTACGTCGACAGAGATGTTTACCGTTCCGGAGTACATATGAGGTCAAAATTTAAATTTTGACGGTCGCGGCTAGATCCCAACATATGGCGTTAATTTCATTCAGCAAGAAATTCGTCCACATTTTGCTGCACTCAACCCAGATGAGATGAATGGGTAGGAATTTATTCCTTGAAATAGCTGCACTGCTAAAGCAAGAGTGATAATGCTGTAATATTGTGGAATTCTTATAAGGGACTCATGGAGATGTGGGATGGCGCAATATAAAAGCCGTTCATTTGCTAAAATTAATGTGAATAACGTAACATCTTAACAAAAGGTGAGAGAAATTATGACAACAATTTACCACACTCCGCAATTCACTTGTCATGAAAGCTAGCTTAAAAGATTCATATAAAAATTCATATCGTGTATAAGGGTTGGCACCTTTGCGTCCAGCGAATTCGCCCCAATTACTTTTTGCATGGGCCCTAAAATTTAGAATTATAAAATAACATTTTTATTTATTCTTTAAAATTATTTCAGATCAAGTATTAACGAAAACTGAATTTATGAATTAGATAAAGGCGTAGACATTCAGAATTATATGACAAACGCCTCAAAATTTAATCCCCCCCCCCCTTCTAGACATGCATTTGTCATGAGTACAGATGTGCGACCAGGTCTTCAAATTGCAAAAGAATCGGATGAGCAAAATATTAACATTCAGAAACTGGGATAAGTGTGGAAAGAAATCAACTTTCGTCATTGCGGAGCACTTTGAATTTTGACACGGATTTCTAGCAAATCTCTACCTCCCTCACCACCCCCTTTTCGAGAATTAATGCATATTTTAATATGAATCTTTCTAAAACAGCTTTGATTTGTACCGTTTTTTGAGAATTCATGCATATTTTAAAACAAACACTTATAGAACAGCTTTGATTTTTGCATCAAAGCTGTTTTGAGAGGGATTTTTGAGAATGAACGAGAGTGAGGACATATTAGAATTATTTCCTTCCTTATACAATGTACTTCGTCAACGTCGTCTGAAGTTTTGTTGATTGTTAATATATGGTAAATAGGAAAGTTTTTTTTTTAATGGCTTGATTCATGAATTGTAGATTGCAATATATTTTAGGATTCCGTAATTTCGTGCTTTTAGCAGTACGTGTCAAATACTTAAATTAATGCCCCGGTCACATAGGACACCGGAAGCAACACGATTCACCCCGACTCTTTGTTAATTCACAGTTAACTGCCTCAGAACATCGAGTCGGGATGAATCGTGTTGCTTCCGGGGTTCTGTGTGACCGGAGCTTATGATGAACAGTATAAAGTCTATGGATGTCTATGGATTTTTTTAAAACATTTCAATGAATATATTTGTTTTATTGCATGGATTTTTTTAAAGATAAATGGTTCATAGAAAGTTGGTTTATTGATGGCTTGATATATATGTTTGATATTTTTAACATCTTAAGTCAAGTACCTTAATGAAGAAGAACCGTAATTACAAACCGGTACTGTAATTGGACTTCTATGGACATTCTCTTTATAGTTCAATGAACGTATTTGTGATTTTTAATTTTGAATTAAAATGTTTGATTAGTCAAATTCAATCGGGGAGGGGGAATTGACCCACCCCCACATGCTAGCAGGGGTCCACTTCTGTCAGCAAGAAAAAAATTGTCCGTTCCGGCTGTAAACACAACAACAACAACAACAACAACAAAAAGGTGGAAAGCAGAGTGTAATTTGGGGAGGAGGTAGGCTCGAAATGTCGACATCGTGTGTTTATACCATTCGGTGTTCATCGGTTTTTCGTCCCTATAAAACAAATAAAAAGTCAAAACCACTAAAAAAAGTTTAGAAAGATCGTAACCCACACAGACGTAATGAGATTCCTCTCTCGGAACTGTATAAATCATGCAAATTATTGGCATTGATGTCGCGACATTTTACTATCACTCTCACAAAGAAATCCCGGCAGAGTAACTATTCAAATGTTACCCTACTAAAATGAGAATGAGAACGCGCCAAATGATATCATAAATATTGATGGTTGCATGAAACAATATACTCTGTTGATAGTCTTTTCATTCAAATGGTAACGTTATATCACTCACGAGAATACGACGCGTCGTAAATCTGATCTAAGGACACATGAACTGCCAAAAGTTCTGTCCGTTCGGAAGGGAGGATAACGAAAGAAGAAGGATAAAGAAACGAATCCGGGGACGGAGGGGGGGGGGGCATGAACATAACCCATTTTTTTCTACATCACTGTGCTTCCCATCCGCCCCGTCCCCATTGGCGAAAGAGAAGAAACGACTTTTTCCTTCTGTTTGTCAGCTCATCGGCAAGATGTTAGGTTATCGCCGCAACCCCCCCCCCCCCCCCCCCCCCCCCCCCCCCCTTACTGGCAAATCCTGGATCCGCCTCTGTTCTTCGGCTCGGTCCCTGTACTCTTTCGTTCTTAGCAAATGCCTTCCTACTGAGCGTCTTCGAAAATAAAGTCTTTATGAGTAGCATAATATTATGTGAATGGAAACGATTAGATTGAACAGGGCAAGAGCATAGCGTATACATATAGAACAACAATAATTCTTCCTTGAGATTGACTCCAATAGAGGTCAGAAGTTGTGAAATGAAAATATGTGACTGAAAGAAAATATAGACATCATTGACTATACAATTCATAATCAATAAACATATACATTACTACCAGTTAATAGAATACGGTAGTTTGAGAAGACAGTTTCACTCGTGGTTCTTCCCATCTAAAGGGTTTGCTCTCACTCTCGAAATATATGCCGAATAATAACATCATGATTGAAATATTGAGAATATAACGAAATTTCAACTTACCGCGGATCCAGTGAATAGTGAAAAATATACCAGGGAATAGTGAAAAGTATGCCAGTGAATAGCGAAAAATATACCATGCGTCACCACGCAACGTGAAGCGATAGAAAGCTACTATAACTCTTCCCGATAGTCAAGTATCCAATGAACTGAAGATAATGTGACGCTCAACCTTCATCTGTGAAGATGCTGTGCGCATTTGAACCAACAGAGTCCCGGTCACACATCCCCAATGCAGCATTCTGCCACAGATAGATGCAGTATGTTGGTAGCATAGAAGCAAGCATCTGCAGTGTTGCAAGTTGAAGTACTGTGCCATGTGTGAGTAGGGTATTCTAGTGATAGACTACCAGCGGTAGGTGGCGGTATACTTGTTTTACACTCAGTATCGGGAGAGTTGCCTCTCCGAGTCGAAATCAATGATTTAGTTGTAATGAAAACAGAGGTTGTATGCAAATCCTTGACCCTGTAATTATGCAGTAATACATATGAATGTATACATTTCAGATATGCACAATGAACATGATTTTACGTCTATTAAATTCTTCTGATATACATTATTTGGAAATGAATGAGCCAAATGAAGTTTAGATGATAAAACAGGGATGAAAACACATTTTCGAATAAGTGTAGAAGTGAACTTCTGACCCCAACTGTGAGTATTAGGTAGTTTCGTAGATAAACAAAATTAATGTGTAAGTTTGCTTTGTTAGCTTTTAATCTAAACTCTTATTGGAAATAGGCCGTATTGCTACTAAAAACACGATATAAACTATTTTCGAAAATCTAAGTCGAACGCAAATTCAATGGTCCTTTGTAATGCTAATGAAATCGGAACCGGCTTGTGATTGTTGTGTCCGCACAGTTGAATACACGGCGTATGGTTCTATTGTCTGTGGCCCACTGGAATTTTCGGAAATAGTTTATATCATGTTTAAAGCACTTGTTGTTGCTCACAGACAAATCACATACATAAACTTATTCATGTTATACAAAGATTTTTTAATTCATTTTCTTTGGTTCAATAGGTCAGTATTTATTTTCTGACATTTGTTTAATGCATTTAGAAAGTCACATCTTTCACACTACAATATTCTTGTCGAAATGATCAAGACGATATTTTACCAAATCGTTCTCACAGTTAACAAGCACTTTAAGAAAGACTGAAGTGTGTTCTGGAGTGTTATAATCGTACAAACTGAATATTCTTAACACTATTCTTGTAGAATCGTTCGTAACTTGGTAAAACATCGCCCTGAAATATAGTTATAAATCCTTAGAATTTTGGTCATTCGACGGAACGCGTACTTTCAAACAAGCATTTGCGTTCCAGAGGGTGATGAAGGAAGCTGTATGCTATAAAACAATCCGCCAAGCGCTGTAGAAATGAACTTCGGAAATAGTTCTTTGGAAGCCGAGTGCGAATAACTAGTCTAATGCTCGCGTTTTTTCTGTTTTGTTTTGCTTGGTGTGCTTAGAGCGTCCTTTTACGACTACGTAGGGCAAGTTGAAAGGCTGACTGACACCATTGGGATTATAGCAAACGTATGCGGAGCATTTATGACGCGCCTTAAAGCCCAAGTAAAGTTTTAGTATAAGCGAATATTTGTATGGCCAAATTTTGTCTTCAAATCTATATAAAATGAAATATAGTATCATGAACATGTTGCACAAAAGATTGTGCGAAAAGTGAACAAGTTTTGGAAAAGCTATTACCTAAAATGTGCAAAATATCTTAGTGTCGTGTCCCCCGACATTAATTCAGTATTTTCTTTCTTGACAAAGGACAACTTCTCATGCTCAGAATTGGATGAAAATTTCAGAATTTAATCTTTATGTATTCTTCTTTATCATGCTTTTTCAAACATCGGAAATAACATTGTATGTGCCCGATAACAAGCGAAATATTGTTATAACAAAGAGAGGGCGCTAAATATGATTTAACGGTCAAATTCAAATTTTCAAAAGAATTGGCACGAAAAAAATATGCTATGGTCTAAAAATGTGTATAAGAATTATATGTCTTGATAAACATAAAAAAAAATCCCCATTTCCTAATCTTTACCAAAACTATACTTGGGATTTAAACTCACAAATAAGGAGTCGAGTGCTACACAAACGCCTCTCACGTCGGTCAATAATTGTCCGGGTTGCTACGTCAAGAGAGCGTCATGAACGCTTGGAATACGTTGGTTGTAAACGCAAAGGTGTGAGTCAGTCGTAAGTTGCGAACTACATTATATCATCAATGAGAGTTGCACAGATCTCGAACACTTCCGGGTTGAGTGTCGCTCCATTCCTTGCCTTCATTGTTAGTGGAGGAGCGCCCTCTGGCGTTGAGAATCGGAACCGATGTAAAAGATGGGTGAAGAAGATGAAAAGTTCAAACTTGGCTAGCTGCTCTCCCAAGCATTTACGGCGTCCTGAAAAATACACAAAGACATAAAAGAAATATACATTCAATTAAATTCAGCTGTATTTAAAATCCTCATGAATTTCACATGAGTATTTCTTCTCTTGTGCTTAATCCGATTGGTCTTCTAATCTATATTATGTTCGACCCCTACATTATGGCACATTCCTGAAATAATTTCCATCGTGTACATCTGATTTGTTAATTAAGCGTAGTGTTCTCTAATAATGGCCCAAGTAGTTCAGAATAGTGAAATCGGAATCGCCCAGAATCAGCGAAATAAGAGCGTTCTTTGTCAGATTTTGCCGAGATATTTCCCACACGTTATCTTGAGAATATACGAGATAACATCACATTTAAAATTGAATATGATATTCATTGACTTCATGCTTTTTGAAAGCTGAAACTTTAGGTACGCAGAAAATAGACCTCCCATCTTACATGACAAAAACACTTATGTCAAATATTTCATATCTAAGTCAAAATGTGCCGAAGAGCCTTTATCTTTTGAATTTTTTAAAAATGAGTTAAAGTTCAAAGAAAAGGTTGAAAACATGATTGCTTGCTGAAAGAAAAGGAGGATTTCCACAAAAAGAAATGGATGCCTCCTTTTTCATAGATATTATTTATGTAATAATTTGTAATGCATTGTGATTTGTAATTTTGTTTTTGTTTTCATAATTATGCATTTTGTTGAAGCAGGGAGTTGGGATTTACTCCCTGGTTGAAGCAATAAAAAACAGTAAAAAAAAGTTTCATACCAATCGAAAAAGGGATAAGTTCGTCCCTCTGGACCAGTTGTTTGGTATCGGGATCAAGGAACCTCTCTGGATTGAAATCATCCGGCTTCTCCCATATCTCTGGGTCGTGATGAATAGCCCAGATGTTTGGAAGCACAACCGTACCTTTCGGGATATCGTAGCCGCTGAGGACAGTATCTTGTGTCGGTGCGTGCGGGACGCCTAGCGGTGTTATCGTAGCAAACCGCTGTATCTCCAGCAAAGTGGCTTCGGTGTACGGCAAGTTTGGCCTGTCCGTGAGTCTTGGCAAGCGATTTCGCCCAACTACATCATCGAGTTCCTTATGCACCTTCTTCTGAACGTCTTCGAACAGTATCATGTACATGAGAGCCCATTTTAAGGTCGTTGCAGTTGTTTCCGTCCCTGCAACAAATAAGTCCGCAACAGCATCATATAGATTATCCTTACTAAACGAATGCTCGCCTGGGGTTTCTCGCTCCGCAGCTATCATCTGCTCTATATACATTTCCACATAACAATTTGGAGGTTTCCGCGACTTCTCCTGCTCATCGCCGATCTCCCATACCAACGGTTTCATATACTTATCGAAAACATCCCGAAGTGCCAACATCCGTTTGACGCCACTTCCGGGCAGGAATCGTAGAAAAGGCAGAAAATTAAAGAGTCCTGCTAGCTCTGCAATCTCGAAGCTCTCAAAAACAGCTTGTAGGATTCCCTTAAAGGCAGAGTCATCATAATCGAATCGCTTGCCGAAGCTTAACCAGCAAATGATGTTGGAAACACTAACGACTATGTCATGAAAAGGCACGAAGGGCTTGGATTCTCTTTCGGAAAAGCTTAACGCTAGATGGCGGGTTTCATCAGCGATCGTCTCCTCCATTCTAAACTTGCCCATGCCGAGGGATCGAAGAGCTGAGAGCGAGAATCGACGGTGTTCGGTTTGCCTCTGACCAAAGTACGACACGATTAATCCTGAAAAGGAAAAAATAAATACAAAGTATAAATCAAGGGCATCGTGTCACATCAACATGATATAAACTATTTCCGAAAAATTTAGTCGAACGCAGACAATAGTTCCGTACACCGTGTATTCAACTAAGCGCACACAGCAATGACAAGCCAGTTCCGATTTCAATATCATTACAAAGGAGCATTGATTTTGCGTTCGACTTAATTTTTCGGAAATAGTTTATATCGTGTTCATTGTTTTCGTTTAATCTAGTATGAACTGACAGATCCTAAATTGAACCAAAATGGTTGATGAGATACTTTAAACTTATTCCTTTATGTCAATAAAGTGATACCAAAAAAAAGCCGAAGTATAGTTTGGGTAAAGATTAAGAAATGTGAATTTTTGGGATGTTTATCATGACAGATAATCCTTATACACATTTGGAGACCGCGTAGCATTTTTTTTTACGAATTGGTTCTTTTGAAAATTTGAATTTGACCGTTAAATCATATTTAGCGCCCTCTCCTGGTTAAAACAATACCTTGCGTGTTATCGGGCATATATAAAGTTATTTCCGAGATTTGACAATAGAATGATAAAAGGATTTACACAATAACACCATTCTGAAATTTTCATCCAATTCTGTGCATGGGAAGTTGTCCTTTATCTAGAAAGAAAATATTGAATCAGTGTCGGGGGACACGACACTGAAATATTTTGCACATTTTAGGTTATAGCTTTTAAAAATTTCGTTAATTTTTCGCACAATCTTGTGTGCAACTTGTTCATGATACTATATTTCATTTTATATAGATTGGAAGACAAAATTTGGCGACAAAAATATTCGCTTTTACCAAAACTGAACTTGGGCTTTAAACTAAGTTGCGAAAATATAGGGTATCGAATCAACTTTTAGTCCATCAAAAAAAAACCTGAAGTTCAAATTGTAACCTACATAGGAACACTGTATAGAAACCCCTCGTCAGTGATACATTTTATAGATATCTGGATAGTGGATTCATAACTTCCTCCTTCTATCTTACATCCTTTGTTTTTTTTTTCATATGCCCGCAACGTAATATAAACTATTGGAAATACAACACGATGCCTGTAAAGCCCCGGTCACATAGGACCCCGGAAGGAACACGATTCACCACGACTCTTTGTTTCTAAGGGGTTGTTGTTCAAAATCAACTGCAAATCAACTGCAACTTTGAAAATTATAACGCGCATTTTCATTCGCGCACGGAATACACATTTAACAAGACGCGCGTGAAACAATGATTTTGACTTGCGCGTTCCGATCAACTGCAACTTGCGATCAATTGCAACTTTTGAGCAACACCCCCTAAGTCAGTTAACTGTGAATTAACAAAGAGTCGTGTTGAATCGTGTTGCTTCCGGGGTCCTATGTGACCGGGGCTTAAAGGCAAATCGAGATATCTTTGAAAATTGCATGAAGTGTACGTACCACGATCGCGGCTTTATTCCTGCACAGTGTTAATATGTACAATAAGTCACATTTGGAATTGTAGATTTTTTTTAAAGCACTATAAACACGTTGATTTTGATGTTTATATTCTCACAGCTGAGTTTATCTACACAATGAGCCAATAGACCACTTTCGTAATATATTCAAATTTATTTACATTAGCCCCAGAGGAACTATGTATTCAGCTGCCTGAAGATAATGAGAGTTCAATATTCAGAATGCTACTTGCATACATTAACATTCCAAGTTGGACAAACATTGGAGCTTTACCAACCTAGCAACAACTACTGCTTGCTATTAATGTTCCTCCCATTAAGATTATTTATATCACGTGGACAAATAGTTAATCATTTTCCGTTTGACAAAGAAGCGCGCATAAAATTTGAATACATTACGAAAGTCGTCTATTAGGTATTATATCCCTTACACTAAGATCGTTGCATTGACAGTGTACAGGCGAGAAAAATGAATAGATTTGCTAAGAAAGCCGTTTGCCATTGAATAGTACCATGGAATAGTACCATGGGATAGTACTTTCTTCGTGCGCATGCGTCACAGTCGGCTAAAAGAGATCTGCCCGCGCGCGAGAGAGAGTGCACTGCTTCCCAGCTACACGGCACGGGAAACTTCTGGCGGGCTTTGTTAGCATGATGTGCTCAACGAGTAGACGAGCCAGAGACTAGAAAAACAATTATCAGATTATTAAATTATCATTAAGACAAGGTAAGATTATTTAATCTGCTGCAATAGACTACTTTATTGTTAATGCTGTTGTTGTAAGAAGGGATATAAAAGTAATATACAATGACTTGATTCTCGGTACTGGCTAAAACTATT
>BQKZ01007145.1:19451-33405 GCA_036244855.1 Temnopleurus reevesii | reverse complement strand
CCTCACTTTGTTCAGCTGTTGCATGTTTCACATCCTAATTTTGATCTCATGCATATTACAGAACAGTTGACATATATGTAGTACTATGTCTTATGGAGCCCAGGGTAGAAAATAACATACCTCTGATGACCATAGTCAGATCACGCGTTGTGACTCCTGAGGAGGTACCAGTCTCCCGTCTCGTCATTCAAGGCTCTTCTCCCCTCCACCACTGTAGATGCGGATAGCACCACTGAGGATGTGGATAGCATCTCGATGGCATCTCGTTGCCATGGAGATAATATCATGTGTAGATGCCTAGAATGGGACGTGAAGAGGAGTTTACTTGAGGTCGCCATGAGAGGATGGACACATTGCACCTGATGTTCATCAGAAATTTTTTTTTTTTGAAGGGATGCCCTTCAATGCGATTTTTTTTTTACAAATGCATCAGGAGCTCAGAAAAAAATTTGATATCCATATTGGAATAAGGCAGAATTCTTTCAATTGTTATCTACCTAAAACAATATCATTCAGTTGGGGTACAAACATGCCTGTCTGTAATAAAAAAAAAACACAAGGGTTTTAATTTGTCAAAAGATTTGTTCAAAGGTTCCTTTTCCATACAAGTAAAATGTCAATACATGCAAGTTTATGCTTCATAAAGTTACAAAACGCTTTGAATATCCAAATACCTGTTCCATTAGTTGATTATTCCAAAATTGAAAACAGGGCACACAATCACTAACCTACCTAACTCCTGCCAACTTCTGCAAAATGTACGCCCTCCTCCTCCTCCTCCTCCAAGATAACACTTTGGATGGTAGAGCATCTGGTTGGCATGGTAACAACATCCATTACACGATGATGGTTTAGATGCTCTCTTGAGGCAGAGATCGATGCACAGAAGGGTTTACTACAGGTCAATGTTCGGAGGATCATCAGTCTGTGTATCATCCCTCTGTATCAAAATAAAACAGATATCTAGTAAGTCTCCAAAGTACTTTCTCTTTTTCATGGAATATGTCTCTCTCAAATATTGTCTCCTTTACAGAACATGAATGATTCATCATTAAAGAAAGAGCTCTACACCAAACCATCAAGATATACTGCTTCTGATTCTCCACTCTTTCCAATCTATGGAATAGATTTGTTTCAGCAATAAATTCATCATCATTTCGCTGTACTCACAATGGTAAGGTACACTGTTGTGAATGGCAATCTAGCATGAATATATATGCTACTCCCAACCTCCCCTCTTGTGAAAACATATTTGTTCCAGCTATTTGACTGTGCACATTCCAAAACAAATATTCCGGAATGTTTATACATATTCCGAAGTACTAACCTACATATCCTTGCTCTCATCACCTCCTCCTCATCCTCTTCTTGCTCCTCATCCTGTTAGAGCATCACGTTGCCATGGTGACAACATCCATTGCACAGTGATGGTTTGGATGCTCTCTTGAGGCAGAGATCGATGTAGAGAAGGGTTTTCTACAGGTCAATGTTCGAAGGATCGTCAGTTCCGTCTATCAGCAGGGTGTGTAGGTTATTCCTTTGAATCAAAATAAAATAGGGGCCTGTAACAAAAGATGCAATCAAACTTATGATAAATATTCACCGTAAGTCTATGGCTAAATGTGTACCAAGTCTAGTGCGCCCATGTTTACGGTAGTTGCGCAACAGACATTTGAAAAAAAAATTGTCAACCCTTAAATTGCTTCAAAAATGATTTTGTGTACAAAGTCAATGCAAAGTGATTTTTCTGTTATAAATCATAAAATCAACAGTATTTTCACTCGTATCTTCTTTATGTTACAGGTCCCAGATATAATATTACAAAGACTTCAAACAACGTTCTCTTTTTCATGGTGTATGTGAGAGTACATATTTCAAAATATTACCCCTTTACTGGACATGAATAAATCATAATTAAAGACATATGTAATGAGCAATCATGATCACGATATAGTGGGTCTGATTCTTAAATCCTTTCAATCAGAGGATCGAAGGTCTAAATTCCGTCTATGGTACTAATTTCTTTCAGCAAAAGACTCATCCTCATTTTGCTGCACTCACACAGGTAAGGTATATTGTTGTAAATGGTAATCTAGCATGAATCTGCGACTGCCAATTCTTTATCTCTTTCTTCCTCCCTTGAGAAAACATTTGTTCCAGCTATTTGGATAGTCACATTCCAAAACAAATATTCCAAAATGTTGAATACATATTCCGAAGTACTAACTTACATATCCTTGCTCTCATCACCTCCTCCTCATCCTCTTCTTGCTCCTCATCCTCCTGTTAGAGCATCTCGTTGCCATGGTAACAACATCCATTGCACGATGATGGTTTGGTTCATCTCTTGAGGGAGAGATCGATGTAGAGAAGGGTTTACTACAGGTCAATGTTCGAAGGATCATCCGTCTGTGTGTCATGAGGGTGCTTGGGTGAGTCCACTGTATCAAAATGAAACAGATATAATATTACAAATTCTCAAAAAAACATTCTCATTTTCATGATATACGTATATTTGTATATATGTGAAAGTGTCGTGGGTAGTGGCTCTGAATCTCGCCTTCCAACCCGAGGGTTGTACATGTAGGTTCGAATCCCAACCATGACATTAATTTCCATCAGCAAGATATTCATCCACATTGTGCAGCACTCTACCCAGGTGAGGTGAATGAGCACCTGGCAGGAATATTTGACTTAAAGTGCAGCACTTGACTTACAGCTGCACTGCTTGAGCCAGGGTTATTATGCTACATTGTAGAGCACTTAGGGACTTCTGATAAAGTTATTGTTAGGCGCTATACAAGAATGTATAATTATTATATTTCAAATGTTATCTAATTTACTGGACATGAGTCAATCATAATTAAACATAGAGCTGTATAGGGAACAATCATGATGTAGGGGTTCTGATTCTAGACTCCTATAAATCAGAGTGTCAGCAGGTCTAAATCGCATCTATGGTATTAATTTCTTTCAGCAAAAAATTCATCCTCAATTTGGTGCACTCACATGGGTAAGGTGAATGACAATCTAGCATGAATCTGCTAATCCCATTTCTTTATCTCTTTTTTCCTCTCTTGGGAAAACATTCGTTCCAGCTATTTGGCTATTCACATTCCAAATAAATATTCTGGAATGTTTATACATTTGATACATTACTAACCTACATAGCCCTGCTTTCAGTGATAAAGTAATTCTCAATTTGGTGCACTCACACAGATAAGGTAAATGGCAATCTAGCATTAATCTGCTACTCCCAAATCTTAATCTCTTTCTTCCTCCCTTGTGAAAACATTTGTTCCAGCTATTTGGATATTCACATTCCAAAATGGACGATTGCTCTCATGGACCCTACTCTCATGAATTTACTCTACATATTTATCATACTTGCGCCTTGAGCATTTTTTTTAAAAGTGGACTTAGCGCCATATAAATTACATGTATTATTATTATTATCAAAATAATGATTCCAGAATGTTTATACACCTTTTAAAGTACTAACCTACATATCCCTGATCTCCTCAGCTCCTCCTCATCCTCTTCCTCCTCCTCCTCTGAGAAATAGTAGAGCATCTCATTGCCATGGTAATAGCATCCATTGCACAGTGATGTTTTGGTTGCACTCTGGAGGCTAAGATTGATGTTTGCTACAGGTCAATGTTCGAAGGATTGTCAGTCATGGGTAAGCCCCTGAATCAAAATAAAATGGATATTCTACATGAAGTATTTTAATAATAAAAATATTGCAAAAGAACGATTGAACATGGAATCTATTTTAGAAATAACATAAAAGTGATACAATTAATTGAAAATCAATAGTATCTCTATGGTACACATCTTGCCATAGACTTATGATTGATATTTATTGTTTTATTGTTTACTACTTTGATGCTACAGGTCCCTCGGTATGGTATGGTATGGTATGGTACTTTATTCCCAATCAGTACAAAGACATAATATGAAATAAGAATACATTTGACAAATTTACATGTGAACAAAAATAACTTGCAATTAATAAGATTGGCTGGATTGCCCTTTCAGAAGAATTAAAATAAATACTTCTGTTCTTCCAAGGGATCCAGATACAAAATAAATAATTATGGTGAGTCTTTAAAAATATGAAAACTGATGAATGAAACACTTGACAGTTGTTCCAAACACAGCTAGTTCTATTGTAAGTGGAAGATTGTAAGTGGAAGATAGAATTAAAGAGAAAGAGAAAGAGCCAGAGAGAGAGAGAGAGAGAGAGAGAGAGAGAGAGAGAGAGGGGGAAGGAGGGAAGAAGGAGGGGGAAGGAGGAGAGAGTGAAAAGGAGAGAGTGAAAAGGAGAGTGATGGAGATGGATAGGGAGAGACGAAGACAATGTGAAGAAAAAGAAGGGAAAGAAGAAAAGTATAAATAGCGATGGAATGGATGGATAGAAAGAAAGGGAGAGATGACAAACATGATGAAGATGGGGATGGTGGGAGAGAAGAGAGATGAAGACAATGGGAGGAAAAAGGAGAGAATAAAAGTAGAAATAGCGATGGAATGGATGGATAGAAAGAAAGGGAGAGATGACAAACATGATGAAGATGGGGATGGTGGGAGAGAAGAGAGATGAAGACAATGGGAGGAAAAAGGAGAGAATAAAAGTAGAAATAGCGATGGAATGGATGGATAGAAAGAAAGGGAGAGATGACAAACATGATGAAGATGGGGATGGTGGGAGAGAAGAGAGATGAAGACAATGGGAGGAAAAAGGAGAGAATAAAAGTAGAAATAGCGATGGAATGGATGGATAGAAAGAAAGGGAGAGATGACAAACATGATGAAGATGGGGATGGTGGGAGAGAAGAGAGATGAAGACAATGGGAGGAAAAAGGAGAGAATAAAAGTAGAAATAGCGATGGAATGGATGGATAGAAAGAAAGGGAGAGATGACAAACATGATGAAGATGGGGATGGTGGGAGAGAAGAGAGATGAAGACAATGGGAGGAAAAAGGAGAGAATAAAAGTAGAAATAGCGATGGAATGGATGGATAGAAAGAAAGGAAGAGATGACAAACAGAATGAAGATGAGGACGGTGGGAGAGAAGAGAGATGAAGACAATGGGAGGAAAAAGGAGAAAAGAAAAGGAGAAATAACGACAGATACTAAGTAGATGGAGAGACAAGAGAGAGATAAAGAAGGGTTAAAAATGAGGAATGCTGGGAGAAGAGAAAGAGAGAGAGAAAGAGAGGGAGAGAGAGTGAGAGAGAGAAAAGAGAGAGAGAGAGAGCACGATATGGAGAAGGAAGGATTTAAAAGAAAAGGTATGGAAAGGAAAAAAAGGGATAAAATAATTATAAGGAAGATAACAAAGAAAATAAAATATATAGAGATACAGAGAGAGAAAAAGGAGGCAGATCTGCTTTGAGAGAAGGGAAAAAGTGAAAGAAAATATTCCAAAACCAAGTCTTTTATGCAATTCCGATAGCAATATCCATCTCCCAGCAAATTATGGTTAAAGACTGCAGAAATGAAAAACATTTAGGACCAATTTCCAACCCATTCTTCAAGTAATGAAGCCAAAATGGGCTTTGAATCATGTCTTTCATTACATATTATCAGGCTCAATCATATCCCTTCTTCAGCAAACATTTTCAACTCCTTGAGCGAACAATAAAATAGAGAAGGCAATACCCCCTAAAAAGGTATACATTTATTCATAATTCTGAGTGTATTATTGCAATGGTATTATTTTTATGACTCAAATATTGGCAAATTCTGAATAATGTATAATGTACAGTGTATTGCTTGGTCGTAAAAGGGCTCAGTATTATATATTTTCTTTTAAACTGTATATATGTACATATACATTTATAATTGTATATATATATATATTTATAATTGCAAGTGTATTATTGCAATGGTATTCTTTTTTATGACTCAAATATTGGCAAATACTGAATAATGTATAATATACAGCATATTGCTTGGTCGTAAAATGGTTCAGTATAACATATTTTCTTTTGACGTGCTCGTATTGCATCTCGAATTTCTAGATGGTAGACCTGGGGAATTAAGAAAATATAATTCAAAGGGTTCAGAGAACCCAACTGTGACAGAATATGCATGAGTGTAATTTCATGTTGGAATAAGTAAGGCAAGAATTATTTCAATTATTTATCTATCCAACACAAAAATCTTTCGATTGAAATTTAATATCTGATATAAAAATACTTTCACTATGAATAGATAGCCAAGGGTATGGTCATTATCGCCACGTTTCTCTCACTTTTGAAAAACTTTTGTGTTATTCACATTTTAATGTTGATCTCATGGAGCCATTGGTATGTCTGAGAATATATGGCAAGCAAAAATATGAAATCTATAGACTTGGAACATCGCCAAGTTACGAAAGACTTTAAAAACCACTTTACACATGACTGGTATCAATTCTTCAGCTACATGATAGAGAATCTTATGTGTATTGCATTCATTAACAGACTACAGTTTTTCTTAAAAACATGTGTAACTTTAAGAACGACTTGGTGAAACATCGGCCTGGAGAAGGAAGAAGGGGGAGAGGGCAAAAGAAAGAGGGGAAGAGTTAAGAGAGATATTTTAAGTTTGATCTCATGGAACCTTTGGTATGTCTGAGAATATATGGGAAGCAAAGACAAATTCATAGACCAGGGCAGTGTTTCACTAAATCGTTGTTAAAGTTAGCACAACTTTAAGAAAAACTAGAGTGCATTAACTAGTGTAATACACATACAATTCTTGATCATTCAGCACCAGAACTGATACCAATCGTGCGTAATGTCGTTCTTCAATGTTTTCGCAGCTTGGTGAAACACTTCACCAAGAGAAAGAGGAAAGAGGTGGAGAGAGATATCGGGAAGAAAGAGAAAACATGAATGCGGACAGAAGACTGAATGAATAACAGAATTTCCCAAAATAGATATAAAAAGTACAAATAAGAAACTCCATCAACTGGAAATTAAAGACTGCAACAATAGCAAATAATACTCTTCCCCTTTTAAAGCACAATATAGTTTCATAATCATAAACTGAATGCCATATAATCATGGCTAACTCAATTATTTCCCCATCAAAAAAGACCCATTCCTCTTCCAACAATCCAAAATGAAAAACAGCAACAACGCAAAGAAATAATTTTTCCGCTTTCGCGGGCTCCAAAACACAAATTGACACTGGCAAGAGAGGGTTATTATTGCAAATGGACAGCCTTTTGATTTCCAATCGCTCGGTTGACTTCCCCAATCACTCAATTCAATCACAAAGTATGGCCAAGTTTCGCCCAGAATAATTTCCCCCGCATTTCATCCTTTCCCGAAATTTCCGCCAGATATAATATGAATGGGCCCGTTATCCGATATTGATTTTTTTCTCTTTCTTTCTTTCTTTCGACTACATCATCGTTCGGTGAGAGCATGTCCTTAGGAATGAATTATACCGCTGTCTTATTTGATTTTGAGAGCTAGTAATCAGCGCATATTTGATCAACGATTTACAGAATATCGGAGTCTTGTTCGACCAATCACGGCGAGGTAACCCGACACTTGCCGGCCACTCGCTTCTATCTCCTTGTTTCATGTTCTCTTTTAGTGATCCATTCTCTCAAGTGCTGTGCAAACATTTGATCTGTATGTCAAATTTGAAAGGGGTTTGAAGTAGAACATTCAGGGTTTCAATCATTCTGGAGGTAATCTCTAAAAATTTAAGCCAAAGATTGATATTGTCGCATTTTCTTGTAACTTGTGTGTTCACTTTATTCCCATGTCATTTTGCTCATGATTAAGATTATGCTAGGATCAAAAGCTCAAGCTCTTTTTTACTTCATTTCTTGTAAAAATTAGGCTCATGAAATATGCTCCCTAAGCACAGAACAATGAAGGGGACACATTTGACGAAAGCTTTATATGTGAATATCTTGAGTGAAAGCTGAATGATTTGAACATGAGCTAAGTGTCTTCCATGAGCATGTCTGCATGCAATGAGGGTGTCTTGAATTGCCAAAAGAATTTTAGCAATTTGACGGTGATGTGTTACCGAGACTTTAGGCGCAATTAACTAATGTACTATATGTATATGCAAAACTCAGAGACGCTTATCATTTCAAAATATTAGGGTTCAAACTTAACAGGTGAATAATACAACAGCTAAACAAATGTGAGAGCAAGCGTAAAACAATAACCGTGATCTAATCAATTGATGAAAGCCTTATTTTCACATAAAAATACACCTCATTTATAAATCAGAACGTTTCACATATCTGAACACTACAAAATAGGCTCCAAAAATCCCTATTCATATTCAATGTTTTACCCAATGTTTATTGTAGTGTACATTTTTCTGCTTACATTGCAACCATCACTGCCCTACAATAAACTTTGAAGCCATAAAGTGCAATACAATTGGAAACCTCCTCACTTCTGCAATTCTTTACTTTCTTCCGAAGATAGCAAACTTACATGTCGACAGTAGTGTCACAATGCAATGACATAAATCCATTTTTGGCAAAAATGAAGCTTTGGTATAAAATTGTTCAGAAAATGGCATCCATATGATATCTTCATACCTACATTGGCGTCAACTGTTGCTATGGCCTCCCCCCCCCCAAAAAAAACAAACACAATTGTTAAGATGCCCTCAACAGACCGAACCTAATTTGTTGTGTTTTTTGCTTCTCACTCAAGTAGAAAAAAATCATGGGTAAAATAACAAACTTGTGAAAAAAAGCTGACAGGTCATTTAAAGACATTTCAGGAGTTTTTACTCCATTTTAAGATCTTACTTTCTACATGACATCTGTTAAAAAAACACAACACATAAAAGAAAACCTTTTCCGACCGATCAACACAACTTTTCATAGATGTCATTCCCTAGCATCCCCCAAAATTTTGTTCCTGCATTATTATAAAGTAACCAAATTGTCATTTTAAATTTCACTGTTATACGGTGAGCAATGAAAATTAAAATAACTGAACACATTTTTTTCAGAACAGCCAAATTTGACTGGTGACTTTGTGTCACGAACCCCTTAGCAACTAGAAAACTCAGTTTACCTTTGTTAATGTTATTGAAAAGGGGATATTTTTGAGTAAATATCAAATTTCTGGGTCGTTTCTTAGTAATCAAATTTAACCCCCTCTCTTGAACTAATCGTGTGCCTGCTACAAGGGTGTCAATTAGATTGCCAATGGAGCAACGATTTCCGCCACATTTTATTACATGACCCTTCGATTTGGCACAAGTAAAACATGGTTTCAAATGATCAATCTTTCATCATATGTGTTCAATTTATTGTTACTGTACAAGCCGATGTTTTAGCGCACATGGATTTTAGTGAATTCACGGAATTCCAGATCTTTTCACACCCAACTGGGCTGTTATTTTCATGTTTTTAAATATTATTGCAAACAGGTCTATTGGAATTCTGATGAGAACATTTTAGCAAATTCATGGTCGTGAAATTTGCAAAAACAATACTCAGGGGAAATTACAGCATCTAAGCAGTATTTCAATGAAAGTAAAGTTAGGTGGAGGAGTAAAATGTTTCAAAGTCAGACAATACATGCATGCCAGTATCATGACTTTTTGTGTTTTGTATAATCAGTACCAATGACATTTATCACAATACTTACTTTGGAAAAATACAAAAATGAAAAATAAATGTTGACAGAATTGCATAAAACTTAAAAAGAATGGTCAAAACTATGAACATGTAGTGAACTCACATTCCTACAGAAGCAAAATATTATCCCAACTGTCCCTTTAATCATAATGCTGCTATACACACAGCACAGTGCCATAGTTCACTGAAACAATCCAACCCTTGTTTTAACTGACCACTGCACTGACCGGAGTGATGACTCATCACTCTGGTATGCAGTCTGCACCCTTTTGCAACGTGTACACTTTTACCAACTTTCTCCTCCTTCTCGCTCATCATAAACACTCCCCAATTCAACCATCGTCGAGGCAAGTACAGCTTTCTACCTCGCAGGGTCGAGTCGACATCTTCATCATGTTTCATCTTCTTCTTCATCATCATCCTCTTCATCGCTAGGATGGATCGCCGCCGCACTAATCAATGGGCACCATCAGCTCGATTAGTTGCTGGCACTTCTACTTCTTCTTCTCCGATCACGATCGAGCAAGCCTTCTCTCCTAACTTTCAGCTTCCTGACTCGACTCTTTAACATAGCTGCTTGGCAAACGCTGCCGTTTTCTTCCATCTTCGTTTCGTCACTCGACTGCAGTACCTCTCATCAGCACATGCGTGAGAATCGAGTGGCGATCGGGGATGGGGATTGACACAAGCCAACATGTTGATGTCAGTCTCTAACTCTCAACATGACGAGGCTCACGACATCACCTCACTAGTCGCAAAATCGTCATGTTGTCGTCTTCACTTCTCGTCACATCTTCTCGATCGTCTCTTCATGTATCGGAGCTCTCTCATCTCTCTACTCTTCATCCATCTCATCATCAACATCATGGACCACGACTCTTCAGTCCATATGGTCTTCATCAAGCCTCCGAACGCGACCACCGCTTCGTCGAGCCCCTTTTCGCCAACACTTCAATCTTCGTCTCTACGAACTCTCTTCTTCTTATCCTTCGACATCGCAGTCTTCGACACTCCTGTTATGACCCGGTGAACGCCAACGCGCACGACATTTCGCCGGACATTTACTCAGGTAGATAAACTCGATGCCTCTTTCTTATTCCGCGTAAATCTCCTCGCGAACTCTAATCTATTCCCTAATTAATCCTATCTTTAATTATTGCAATAATTATTGTTACATTTATCTCTTATATATTTCTTGTATTTGCTGACAATCAAATATCTTTCATTGCATATATTGTCAAGTGTGCAGAACATATTCAAATCATATCAATTATCTATTTTTATAATAAACGAAAGGAAAAGGGATATTCAGTTTGTCGATATTCTTATTTCTTTGTTTTCATACTCAGCTTAACGTAAGCACATATCTACTTCCTATCCCACGAAACTTTCCTTTCGTAATTAGTGGTTTTGGGAGAACAACTCCTGAAATCACTAAAAACAAAAATATGTGCCAAATGACTTAATAAGAAATTAGTAATCAGCTAAATATATATACAGAAGGTGGGGTTCATCAAGACTACGGGGGTGTTGCTCAAAAGTTGCAATTGATCGCAAGTTGCAGTTGATCGGAACGCGCCAATCAAAATCATTGTTTTATGCGCGTCGTTTTGAATGCGCATACCGTAGGCGAATGAAAATGCGCATTACAATTTTCAAAGTTGCAGTTGATTTGCAGTTGATTTTGAGCAACACCCCATTAGAATGTTACACATCCCAACATACTGCTTCCCATGTTGGCTACAGAGAAAAAGATGTGGTGACTAAAATCATTCAGCTTAATACCAGTTTCGAACTACTTTGCATAATTTTCCTTGCCATTACAAGTCTTCTTGTGTATTCTTTCCGATATAAAGAATAAACAAAGTTCATTTCATCTATTTTCAATACATGTACATGCAGTTGATAGTGTATTCTAAATCAAATTACACTGCTCTTCACCCCTCCCCAACCCCGAAACAAATAGGTTAATGTAGAATTGCTATTCTCATTTCCATTATCAAAGCAATAGAAAATATTTTGTAAAGTAATGCACCTTTTATTGATCAGCATTTCAAATAATTTATCTCAATTTGGTGCATTTCTCCACAAAATAGATGAATCAAATTAATAGATGAATCAAATTAACCTGTATGGATTTCAAGGCAGCGCTGCCTGTGTATAATCTGATTCCTGCATCAGTGATATGAAGCAGCCCGAAGAGAAGTAAATACGGTAATATATCTAATCTAATAATTGTGCCTCAGCGGCCAACCCTCTATCTCATCTTCAATCAATAAAACCTGTTTCTGCACGATGCTTTCTCTCTTATTAATGCCATTCAGTAATCACACAAGCATAAGACACACCACGAACAACGCCTCCAGGGCGGCAAATGCCAGGATCTCCCCCACTGATATTCCTTAAATATGTTTTTACTCGCGCTGGAAAAATAACAGCGATCGTGAAATTGCCGCTAAATCGGTAGGAGCTCCCCGGCCAGCCCTCTACACCTGAATGCCCAATATCGCAGCGTTGCGCGGGGAAACACTCCGCGATTGTTTGGATTGTAAATAAAGCCGGGGCTGGCGCAAGACAATTGCGGCTCTTCCCCCACCTTAAACCCATCCATTAGCAACACATGTTTACGTTTGTCGCGCCTGCAAATTTGTCATCCCCCTCGTCCCTATTTTTGAGCGAGGTGCTCACACCTTACAATCTTGAAAATGAAATGAAAACTGATGCGAGGAAAAGTAATAATTGGCCCCGAGAAAGAGCAAGCCAAGCCTCGTCCGGCCTTTTCTCGTTCGATATCGTCGGGATGACTTAAAACTAAAATCCCCCTAGAGGATTCCCAGCGGAGCCTGTCCTTTAATTCCCGGAGGGGTTGCTAAGTGAGATGCGTTCTTTGAGAGGGAGTCCCTAGCGACCAAAAACATGACTCAGGTCATCTTCTCTTTTCAGAGAGGTTCCATGTTAATATTTGCAAGCTTGGAATCATCATTGAAAGGTATTTAGCAAATTAATAAAAATAAAAAAATAAAATCACTGTTTCATTATGAGTTCCATGGCTATTCGTAACCGCATAATCTTTAAATTACTTGTCTTTGACCATGAATGCTTTTATGGAATAGCTCCAGAATACTTATCCGAATTGTTCACTTTATACCAGCCAGCTCGTAGTTTGAGATCAAGCACACAAAATCTGTTTGTAGTTCCTTCGATAAAAACCAAATCTTATGGTGAACGCTCTTTCATACATGCAGCCTCGATTCTATGGAACTCAGTCCCAAATTACCTGAGAAATATTTCTGATTTAGATAAGTATAGGGCTATGCTTAAGAAGTATTTATTTAACAAATAATTTGCATGCACATGAGCCCAGTGCACAATATCAGATGTACGTTGTTTTCTTGCTTTTTAAAGCAGATCTATATTCTCCACTCTCAATTCTGTTATTTCTTTTTCTGCTGTGTAAGCGCATAGGGACATGCTATGGCTATGTTTTATGCGCTATAAAAGAACTGAAAATTATTATCATTTATTATTCATTATTTTACAACCATCACTAGCTTGTTGTATAGCAATATATTAATAGAGTTATCCAATTTGGATGTATCGTGTCTTATTTAGAGCCACAATGTGGAGTCTTGACCCATCCCTTTACAAAATTTAATAATTCAATTTTAAAAAAATGATTTCCTACGCAGCAAACTAGAGTATGACACACTGTAGCCAAAATACTAAAATTACAGCCTCGGTATATGACAGTAGGTGATTGAGCTACAGATAGAATGGCCCAAATCTCAAGAGATCGCCCCTTCCCCCACTTCGAGGTGAATCCATGCATGTTCAACCTTTATCATCCTAATAGATTGGGGAAGGGGATTCCCCTTCATTATCTTGGAGTGCCAGTGCATGATTTCTACAATAGCAAAAAAAAATATAAATAAATAAATAAAAAAGGAGAAATATTAGTGGCCTTCACATGCACCAACATTAAAAAATAGACTGAAGTGCTAGTAAACGATAGGGGTGTCCGTCCAACAGAATTCCCCCAATCTCCGGGGACCACCCATCTAGCCTCTTGGAAGTGCGTACATGCATATTTACTGTCATCTTGTTATAGACTTGAATGAATTATTTCCCACTACCCCCCACCCCCCCAATCAAAAAGGAAAGAAGAAGGAAAGATGATTGAAATATTTAGAAATATTACTGCCAATCACATTTGAGGATGGCAACAAGCTGGGCAATGTTAGGGGTTAGCTACCGGTGGAATCTCACCCCCCCCCCCTCCTACATCCCAAACCCCGGGGACCACCCCTCCATCCTCTTGGAAGTGTAC
>BQKZ01007145.1:3380-18158 GCA_036244855.1 Temnopleurus reevesii | reverse complement strand
CCCCCCCCCCCCCCCCTTCTACACCCCAATCTCTCGAGACCACCCCTCCATCCTCTTGGAAGTGTACCCACGCATGTTTACCCCCCTCATTATCCTCCTAGCATGCCGAGATAGGAGAAGGGGAAGCGGAGGTTCAGGAAATTAGAACCACTTGTCATCCATTCTGCAGGTTGAATTTCACTCTTCAATGGACGGATAATGGTAGTGGTGGTGATGAGAAGAAAAATACCAAAAAAGTGACTTTGAGAAAAATAATGTGAAATTATTTCTCCAAAAGGACAGTGGTGAATGATGGTGGTGGTGGTGATGAAGAAGATGATGTGATAAAAGCTACAAAACAGTGATTTTTAAGGAAAAAAAGATGTGTTATTCCTTCTCTAAAAGGGCCGATGGTGATGGTGGTGATGGTGAAGGTGATGCTTTCCCAATTCAAGGTTTACCGTCAAAGAAGAGATTTCAAGAAAAAAGTGTTCTTTATAATACTTTATCCTAAGAAAGTGGTTGATATATCAAACTTAGTATATTTGTAAGTCTTGTCCTAACATGGATAAACATTGATTGAAAATGCATCTCTGAGACTTGATTAAGCAATTAAGATTTATTAATCACAGTGTTGGTTGAAAAACACCAGCTATAAGATTAACCACATGGATGGGATAAGGGGAAGCGGAGGTTCAGGAAATTAGAACCACTTGTGATCCATTCCGCAGATTGAATTTCACTCTTCAACGGACGGATAATGGTGGTGGTGGTGGTGGAGAAGGTGATGTGATCCTAATTACGCAATGTTATTTTGAGAAAAAGTTATGTGTAATTATTTCCCGAAAAGGACCAATGATGATGGTGGTGGTAATGATGAAATGCAATCCCAACTACAAAACAGTGAGTCACACAGTATAAGAGTTGTAAGAAAAAGAAATGGAAACCAGCAATAAAACTGAGCGACAAAAGCAATACCATGACTTTTCACAAATTTTCCAAATTCCCTGACTTTGCCCTGATTTTCCATGACCACAAATTTCTCCAGGATTTTCCACGACTTTGGGAGCCCTGAAAACGGTAGAAATGAAAATTGTTTGGGACAACTAGACAACTATATTTCACCCACATACATTAGTGTAGCGGTTCCGACTCTCGCCTTTCAACTAGAGGGTCATAGGTTCGAATCCCACCCATGGCGTTAATTTCCTTCAGCAAGAAATTCACCCGCATTGTGCTACCCTCAACCCAGGTAAAGTGAATGGGTACCTGGTAGGAATATTTATTCCTTGAAATGCCATGTGCGCTGGTGTACGCTGGGCTAAAGCCAGGGTAATAATAATGCAAAGCGCCTTGAGCACTCCGCAGAGTGGATACGTGCGCTATATATTGCATCTATTATTACACATGTGCTATCTGTAGTAGATATGAAAACACATCTGTAGCACCTTTGCAGTATCCTCCATAATGATTATAGAATTTGAGACACTCTGTTTCATGGATTTTTTTTCTTCTTTTTCAATCTTGCTAATGCTGGGGTTTAATTATTCTCAGACCAGAGAAATGCATTGCCTTATATTGATCTGCCTTTTTTCTTATGTGCATTAAAAATGTTGTTTTTCTAGATTTAAAATTGTTAGCGGTATACTCTGAAATACTGATGTTTTCTGGACAAGGGTAGCCTTGCCGTCTAAGTATTGGAAATTCAGACCAGTATAGCAAGTCTTACACTCTTCCTTAGTGTTAAGTTCAGAAAAGTGTGTAAAATATCTTTAAAAAAACTATTAAACCCAAAATTTCAGCTCCAGAATATTCATTGAATATAAAACATTCATATCATTTGAGGATGTGCAATAAACTACAGTGACGCATAAATACCACCTGCTAAAAATGGCAATTAATGGTTTCACAGTATACACGGTAACCGCACTATGAATTCCCAAAAACCAAACCAGCCACTTTCCAGGTATTTCTGGCAGCACAACCGCATCAACAGTCGAATGTTTATCAAACAATGGTTAAAATGGTCCAGTGCTCCTCATAGAATTTCAAGCACCCATTATCGCATTATGACCTCACTCATAACTCCACTGATAATGTTTGATGAGATCACTCTAGTCCCACATATGAAATAATTTGTCTGTGTCATCCTACAAACATTACATTACTCATACTTCTCGACACTATCATGTTACCGAAGTCGGGCTGACAGTCGGTGATAATGGCAGCCGTCTTCTTAATTAAGTCCGAGCTCTGGATGATATCATCTCCGACTGTCGGTTCGTCGGGGTGTTTGTGTTTGGAAGAAATAATCGACCTTGAGAGTACAATCCCCTGCACTCAGAAAATGTTTATTTAGTTCAGTCAGCGGGCTAAAATAAGCAGCACGACTTGTTCATTTCACAGGTTGGCATAATTCTTTACAAATTTGTGTCAAGACACATCATTTGTAGTCAAAATTTACACAGAGAATGTTTTCTATTTGAACACAAATGAAATGTAATATGGGGGAGAAAATTGTGATGAAGCATTTTAATATTCATATTAGAAACTAATTCAATGAAGATATCTAACAACTGATACATAACTGGGTGATACCAGTAACTAACGTGTAATGGAAAATGGACCTACCCCTTTGCCACTGAGCTCTTCACATTTTCACAATTAGGCAGTAGCATAATATTACAGAAGATGTATGTGTGAGGAAAAAGGGAGTTGAAAGTGATGTTACCAAAAATAAAACAAAGCTCTATGCTGAATTTTGCTCACTACAATCTGACAATCCGGCACTTGCAGAGATACAAACTGTCCCAAAATATGCATGAAGTAAAAATTCAAATGTAAATTATGCAAAAGCTGAACAAAAATGACAGGAAACATAATTAACCATACTCTCATCCATTCAATTGTAATGGATGCATTGAATTTAGATGCACCTCGCCTCATTCCAGAATGGTTGGCATCTCTGCGATACAAGAATCACTGCATTTGCAAAGGAAAAGCTTGAAATAAGAAGTGTCATGACCAAAGCTAAGACCACGAGGTGACGCATGGTGCAAATATTTTTGGAAGATGAGAAGGAGAGGATCGCGTTTCATCGTCGTGGATACGAAGATATGAGTAAGGAGAACAGGCAATTAGTGAATGAATGTGGGGATGAGTGTACTTCTGGTGAAAAGAGGTCTATATAAACATGTTTCTAAGCTCTTTTCTCTTTCCCATGACAATATTTCAGACCTTGGCTGAGAAATCAAAGCCCTACTTAATGTTGGTAGTGTACAGATTAGACAATTTGAATAATAAGAGACTTTTATCATATCATGCATCTAACAAATGTTTAACCATTTCAGTGCTTCCCAGTGTTACACGCTATTCAGAAATATCCTGCATCCTTTAATTCAAAGACTAATTACTCTTATTTAGTCATTCTATGGCGTTTAATCTAACATATCAAGGAAAATCCACACTATTCTTATTCTATGACATAAATTTTGTTCATGAAATCACCAGATAAGATTCTGTAATTTAGAGGGATAAAGCCAACCTCATTTGTGACAGCTTCGTAATCTGGACTTCTGTAGAAGCCCATCACCTAAAAGGTTAAAGATCATTATGAAGCTATGTCTTTATTGTTTATTTGATATAAATTTGATATTATTTCAAATAAAAACTAAAGTAAATGGTATCAGATATCATTACAAAATCACGTACTATGAAATAATTGCCATCATTAAAATTCCATGACTACCCATAAGTTTGGTGGCCAAGAATGATGATAGGAAATTTTTCTAAAATCATTTGTAATTCCATATAATCTATTTTCGAAAATTAAGTCAAATGCCAATTCAATGCTCCTTTGCAAAGCTGTTCAAATCGGAACCGGCTTGTTATTGTTGTGTCCGCATAGTTCAATACATGGGGTACAGCTTTATTGTTCCATGACCCAATTTATTTTGCGGAAATAGTTTACATCGTCTTCTGTTTTTAAAGTTTCATCAGAAATACATCAGAAAATACTTTTCTCCCTTTCTCAAGTAGAGATGATGATAATTGCATCGTTGAGCGTCATATACAACAGTGCGATATCGTTCATCATTTTTACATTATTAATAATGATCTTTTTGACATTTAAATCTAATGTCCTTTGCAGAATTTTCAATTAAACTTGCTACCACTTAGCCACGTTCCAATGCGCAAAAAGCTGCTTTTCTTGCAAATTTTAATCAACCCCGAAAATTAATTGCAAAAAAATCTGAAGCCCAAGGATCTTCCACGCATACCATTAAGCAAACATTTACCAAAACGATCTCACCTCCAGCGAGTGGAAAATAAAACAGGTGCAAAATGATGTATGATTGGTGTAATACGCTCACTGATCTGTAAACTCAATAATTGCCTGTTTGGCACAACGTTGCGGAACAATTTATTGGCGTGCAAACGAGAGTCGAGGTTGACAAATAGGTGTATCCAATCTGGTTGATTTGGGGCATTAATTAGACGTAATTGGGCGAAGGTTCGGACGCTGGGTGTTCATTGGTGAGGGCTATATGGTGATCAGATGAGCATGTCTTTAATTAGAACCCTCCATGTGAGATGGTTCTAAAGAGAGCGCTTTATTTTCACATGTCTATAATGGTGACACACTCATTTAAGGTACTTCAATACTTTAATATTTGAATAGTATTGATGTTTCACAGATTTTGGAAAGAGAATTTAGGCAGTTTGCCAACACCGATCTTCCTTTTCCAGAAATATTTAGTCTCGGGCAAATTACACACTGTAGAAAATAGTGAAGCAAGGTGGTATTTCACCGAAATTTACAAAAGACTTTAAGAAAGACTGGAATACGATAACGAGTGTAATATGCATAAAGATTCTCAATCATTCAGCACAAGAACTGATACCAGACGTGCATAAAGTGAAACACTGTTCAGGTAGCTGGCAGAAAATTGGATGCTATCTAAATAAGCTAATGAAAGTGTGCAGAAGACTTCAAGAATAAATGTAGGTGAGCATTTTCTGTTTGCAAGGTTATATGTGCTTTTAGGCAAAGGAAATAAAAGGTATTGATTGGTCGAAAATGGTCGAACATGACTGTTTTTTTTTCTTTCACAAGAAACAAAATTTTATAGATAGTTTTAGAGATAGACTTGTTAAATGTAAATCTAAAGTACTGAAAGAATTGATTTGTTTCTTTGTTCCAGATATTGATTTTAATGTCTTATCCATTTAGAATGGGCTGACTTCAGCACATTTAAGTTTTTATAATAAATAATAGTGGCTGATTGTACCGCGCTCAGGTCCACCTTTTGGTGCTCATGGCGCTTTAATTGAAAGAGAAAAGTGGGTGAAGACAATACAAACAGAAGCAAAAATATCCTGGACATAAAAAATGTATTGCAGTATTATACACTATTTGTAGCGAGACAATAGTTATTCAGGCACGTTTAAGATTTCTTGTTGTCATAGGGTCTGGTCATTCAGTCTAGATGCGCAATGGTGATACTGATCACACATCATCATTGTCACCTAATGCATATTAATTAATTACAGCATTAATACTATCCTTACAGAGTGTGATTGGTCAAATTACATTGTTGTGTTCATCATCTCGTCCTCAGATTGTATCTGGCTGGATAACGAGGATAAATATTTGACCTTGTCCAGTCGCTATTGTCTTTCTCTTGCCATAATATGCTATTGGATTAAATCGATTTTAAGAGATAGCAACGGCGCAAGTCTGAATTCTTTGCTACCTATTAACACTATAAAAGCTCAGAACAATAAACATGTTCAATCGATCCCTCTTTGATTCTATTGTCTTGAGATTTATAGTTATAATAACAGGAAAGAAAGGAATTTTGACCTTGCTTGCATATTGTTTGCATATTGTCTAAGATCAGACACATTGATCTGACGTGATCAATGCCACCTAATGCATATTAATTAATTAATTACAGCATGAATACAGGCTTACCTAGGGTGATTGATCAAATTACATTGTTGTGTTAATCAGCCCATCCTCAGATTTGATATGGCCGAGGCAATGAGGATAGATAAATATTTGACCTTGCCCCGTAATAATTATCTTACTCGCGCCAAATTATGCTATTGCGTAAACGGGTTTTAAGAAATACAGACAAAGCATGTCTGAATTCTTTGCTACCTGTCAACACAATAAAAGCTTAGAACAATAGATGTGGTCAAGTGATCACACTGTAATTCCGTTGTTCTGAGATTTATAGTGAAAACAGGTAAGAAAGAAGTTCTGACTTGTACTGTATGCATATGAATATGATACCAGATCAGAAACATTGATCAGTCATGATATTAATATCATTATTCAATAATTCCAATATGATTGTGCACTGCAATTATCATGGAAAATCACAATACTCCATGAAAATTGCCTAAAAAACTTTTGAGAGGGCTGAATAATAGATTTAACACGAAACCACTCCATAATAAAGGACTTGTAAAATCCAAGAAATTATTATCACATGCACAACTTTTCTGTTGTCATAACGATTTTTTTTGTCATGATCATGAGGATTGATTAGAATAAAGAAAAAGTGTGCTTGAGAAATTAACAAATGGGAAGGACATCAATAAAAAGTCACTGATAGTAAAAAGAAATCAAATAACATGAAGAGTAAAGAAAGAGCGAAAGACATAAACAAGGAATCAAAACATCGATGAAAGAGCCTTCGTCTCGCGTTTGTATAAAGTCGCTGATTACACAGGCCAATCCCGAGCGAATCAATAATCGGGCATGCAGACAAGCCGCTTACTCTCCACAATTAGGCCTTGATGGAGATGCGATCGTTGGCAAACTGTTTTCTCATCAGTGTTCCTAGCGACTTGTCATCGATTGCGGGTGCTGTCAGGTCGCGGTGAATCATGCTCCCATCACCTCTCCCCGCCGTGCGGCAGATGTCTGGACATGTGCAACATGGATTGGCTCACTTTCAGCAAAGCTTACATCGTTTTCTCGATTATTCTACCAGGAACTTCTCTACCTGATTCATTTCTCCATATTTCTGATTTCTTTTATCATTATTCTATCCCGAAAAGTCTTTTTATTTATTTACCAGTTGGATGTCTCATCCATTTTCAGATCTCACTTTGATTTCAGGTTTGCAATTAATTTGACCCTGGGGACCAAGATCTTGATTTTGTTTGTCATTTTCTTAATTAGCCTAATTAGCCTCAAATATTGATTTCTGCTTAACGTTTGCACTTTCATCAAATACCACTAAACAAGACGTACAGAATGTGTTCATCAATTTCATGTTTAATCTTTACAGATATTTTTTCTCTGTCTGTCTGTCTGTCTGTCTGTCTCTCTGTCTCTCTCTCTCTCTTGTCTACTTTCCTCTGTAACCCAATTACCAAATGACAGAAAAGATCTATCCAACTTTACTTCTTATATTTTTTCTTCATCTCTGCCCTGATTTTCATCTCAGTCATACCTTTTAAACCAAAAGAAAATAATTAAGCCTATATCTAAGACATATTTCTATGACTCTTAGCTGATGCAGAGAATCATCATCGATTATCATCGGGAGGAGAGTGAGATATCACTCAACATCCATTCCTCATCTGTATTATTCTTATTTCTTTCTTCACATTGATCTATTAGTTCTAAATTTCATGGTCCTCTTGCTCGTTTTCTATTTGTCTTTAACACTGTTTGTGCATCTTCTCCTCCTCTTCCTCCTCCTTCTTCTTCTTCTTCTTCTTCTTCTTCTTCTTCTTCTTCTTCTGCTTCTTCATCTTCTTCTTCTTCTTTTTCTTCTCCTTCTTCTCTTCTTCCTCCTCCTCCTCCCCTCCTCCTACCCCTCCTCCCCTCCACGTGCTCCTTCGCTACAGCTAAATCTAATGCTACTACAACTACTACTTCTACTACTATTACTACTTCTTCTACTACTACTACCACTTCTACTACTACTACTACTTCTACTGCTACTACTATTACTATTATTTCTACTGCTATAACTTTTTCCTAGTTCTTTTCCTCCTCCTCCAATAATACTACTGCTACTACTTCTTTTTTCTTATTCTTGTTATCTACACTCTCCTTCTCTTATATTGATGTCATCCTCTCTACTCTTCTGTACTCATTCTGTTTTGACCTTAATTGACTTTTCAATTTCATTTCCAATGGAAAACAATTGGGAAAAGGCCTATTTAGCGCATAGAACGCAAAAAAACATCCCTGTGTTTATGATAAACAAAGACATGTTTCCGCACCATGAGGCAATGCAGAACATCATCGATTATCATTGAGAAGGATTGAAGTGATGAAATACCACTCAACATCCATTCTGCATTCTTTGATTACTCATCTGGACTATCCCACTTTATGTAACATCGCACCCTCGATTGACAACAAGTATTTCAATGATCTCATTCACTAGACCCTCTCCCCTCCCCAGTCCATCATTCCGCGGTCATCTTCAGGGCAGCGTGACGTCACGCACTCCGTCACCGATCGAGCCGAAGACTACGCACCACCGTTTAATACCATCTGACCGATTTGTCATCGCGACGAGATCATCCTTCGACTGCCCTGGGACTTTCTATTTACGCTCTTGGTCACTGTCCTTTTCTGCTCGACTCATCATCATCATCGGCCATGACATCATGTTCTAATTATAGAACACCATGTTTTGGGGGATCTCCCTGGATGATGTCATAGTGAGTCAGAGATGGCGCGCTCTCGGGGAACACCGTCGAGCGGGATGACTAAATAGGGTGAGTAAGAGGAGAATCGGGCAACGAGAACGACTTCGAGTGCATCTTGTAGTCTAATATGAGCAAAATGTGCTCTTGAGGTGATATTAGAAATAAAGCCTCTCTGGTGACAGAAAAAGTTATCAAAAACTGGAAATAATTCAATAAAATAAATTGATGCAATTCAATGAAATCAACAAACTATAATTATATATATAATTATATATTATATAAATATGGGTTATTTTCCAAGGTGTGAATCTGATTCTTTTTCTTCAATTTGCTGGTAGATAAAATATGAACCCACTCTGATAAAAAAGAAATAATAAAGGGGGGAATCAATCTAAAATCTGCAACACATCTAGATGCACTATAGCATTAATTCATTGTCTACAAAATACAATTTTCTTTCCGGAATTCAGCAGCTGATTAGCGGAATCTAGAAGAAACCTAAAAATAAAGCGTATGACGGCCGAGACTATAACTTTATGATGACATCACTAGAAGCGATGATATGATAAAGTGTCGATTTCAGTGCCATGATGGTCTGTTCACTCCACGGCAACGATGAATAATCGCCTGATTGTAATTGATGGGTGATGAAACTTGTGAGAATTCTTCTAGATGAATCTAAACGCCGAGAATTAATTAGAAACGATGAGGCAGGATTTGTCAGCGGGGCTACGTGGTTTCGGTCCTCGGCCCCCACCGTCAATGTTAAACAGAAAATATGACCGTCTATTGTCAAAATAAATCTTGAGTGAGTCACAAATGATGTAATTTGTTTGCTGATATAGCTGGCATGGTTTCATGTTTAAGAATTAATCCGTTTTGGAGAAATAGATGGATGACTTCAGAGTTTTGCAATCCTTGGATCATCATTCATAAAGAAAAAGAATTATTTCATAAAGATTAATGGAATGATTTAGATGAAAAAAAAACATCAATTTTGCAGGTGATATTTCAGGGTCGGTATATTTTTAGTTCGATTTAGAGCTCATGCTGTTGACTACCTTTCAAAGAAGAGTCTATTTTTAAAAATCCCTAAATCGAAAAGATTCCAAGTATATAGATACCAAATTTGTCCAACATCAACATAGACTTCATTTTTATTAGACTTGAAAATATAATAGCTTCATCTACATGTATGTACTTCGTGATAAGTGGCTGGAAAAATCTGAAAAACTTTTCATATTTTTTTTCTAAAAAGTGGCCTCATGTGAAGAGTTCATCCCCTGTTTCTTCATTTTTTCTCCTTTGATATTAACAAAACATTTAAAAAAAAATCACCAGGAGGGGAAATTGTGCCCATTTTAGCTTTATTCTTACATTATGGAACATTTGTAGCAATATTCTCAAAGTTTCTTCTAACCATATGTTGTCTCCTCATTCTTTATTTCTTGTTAGAATATAAATTAGATCTCACCAGCCCAAGGTTAAAAATGGTGCTCATTCCTTAAGACAACAGTACAATTTTTGTTTTGGAGGCTAAAAAACAATGACCTTCTAATCACTCACCTTTCGATCCTTGTGAAGCATCTCAATGATCAAGGAACTCACTTTTGCAGTTGAAGCTTTCAGTATCCTTTGCCTTATATACTTTCTGTATACATGGAGAAGAGAGAAGGAAAAGTGGAAAATTACATTTAATATTTATAGCTTTAAAAGCAAAAGAGCAGGTAGTAACAGCAACTAACATCTTTATTTGCATTTACTGATGATAAGTTAAAACAAATGCTTGAAAAGGCACAAAAAAATAAGACAGACAGACTGATACCTTGAAACTATTGACAAAAAATGAATACTTATAGTGGCCTTCTCTAAGCTGCAATCATACAAGAAAATTATGTAAGACAATTGTTAAATTACAAGAGCATAAAGTATTCAGAGATGTTATTGTTGTCATGTTAACTCTCATTTCTGTTCAGCTGTTGCATTATTTACATTTAAATTTTGATCTCGTGCATTTTATAGAATGGTTGGCATCTCTGGATATTTGGTGATTGGAAAAGAGTATTGCTACTTCACAGAATATTTGGGTATAAGATTTAAAAAAAATAAAGATAAAGTGTTTGTAAGGGATTAGTCACTCTGGATTAATAAACAAAAATATAATTATCTTTTAATAAAACCAACATCAGTTATCGATCCCCCAATATTGAAATGACTAATCTTAGAAAAATAAAGAAAAAATAAATGAGCAAATGTCTTGGAGTGAATGAACCCCAATTGCCGTCCAATGACTATTCACCTGTATTGTGATTGGCTAGACATTATGATGATGTCATAATTGTCTGGAGATCATGATGTTAATCATCACGATGATAGTCTGGTTACATGGGCATTTTTAAATTCTACAAGGAAACCCTTCTTTTTTTCTTTTTTTTAAATGTTCTTTTTATTAATGGTTATAAATCCTCACAAGTGACTAATGCGAAGAGAAAGAAAAAAATAATATGTAAACAGATCAAGAACATCTTAAATTTCATCACAACATTCTAACAGATTCAATGTTGCTTAACATTGTATACATGTAGGTAACTTATACTCCCCCCCCCCAAAAAAAAAAACCAAACAAACACACAAACAAAAAAAACACAACAAATAAACAACCAAACAATAAATAAATGAACAATAATAACAAATCAATTAAGAAAAGAGGAAAAGAAAGAAGGGAAAAGGAAAAAGTGGTTGATCAAAAATTGAGATTCTTGGGGCGACTTGTATTACTCACAGTAGTTTGATTAATACAAAATTTAGAGGAAGAAATTATTCCACATGACTAATTCTTAGTCAAAGAAAAGGAGAAGGGAATTAAGAATCCAGACAAGTTTTTTTGATTGACAGCAAGTGTTCTCCAACCAACATCCAATGAGTGCTCTCCTGTCCTGTGATTGGCTGAGCATTTGAGGTGGTCTGATATTGTGACTGTTTAAAACTGATGAAGTCACAGCTGATAATGTTACTCACAATGCTAGCCTCTTTTTCTGACCTCCCCCCCCCCCCCCCCCCCCCCCGTCGCGTGCAAAAAACCCAACATGAATTCAGTGATATGATTATGACTTATTGATAAAAATAATAATATATGAACATTACAGAGCGCAATATATCTAGTCTGCAGAGTGCTCAAGGTGCTTTTGTATTGTTTGGTAAACATAATGTGTCTGTAGTCATGATTCTAAGTGATGATTGCTTCTAATGAAAATAAACATTATGACTGAAAATAGTGTTTTTAAGTGTAGCTAAAGATATTTATTTCATCCATAAGTTCATTTGACTCTATTATATAAAAAACAACATTACAAATTTCATAAAACATTAATAGCATGTGTGGTCACGACTCTCGCCTTTCAACCAGAGGGTCGTAGGTTCGAATCCCTCCCATGGCGTCAATTTCCTTCAGCAAGAAATTCATCCACACTGTGCTGCACCCAACCCAGGTGAGGTGAATGGGTACCTGGCAGGAATATTTATTCCTTGAAATGCCAAGTGCGCCGGTGGCTGCCGGGCTAAAGCCAGGGTCATAATATTGCAAATCGCCTTGAGCACTCAGCAGAGTGGATACATGCGCTATATAAATTGCATCTATTATTATTATTATTATTATAACACTCATGGAAGAAAATATCATCTTCCACTAAACAAATAGAGGAAAAGAGGAACAGGAATGAAAATAAAATTATAGAGAAGTTTGGGTGATCAGTATTACTCACAGCTGTTGATAAAATGTTAAAAAGTAGAAATTATTCCACATGACTAACTCTTAGTCAAAGGAGGAGAAGAAAATCAAAGAATCTCTACAATATATTTGTTGTTGTTGCTTTGTTGGTAGTAAATATCCTCAAACAATTGACCAATGGGTGCTGTCCTGTCCTGTGATTGGCTGAACACTCAAGGTGGTCTGATGTCATGACTGGTCCAAAGCTGATGATGTCACAGCTGATAATGTTACTCATGATGCTCGCCTCTTTTCTGACATTCTTCTAACCCACCCCTTCTCCCCAAAATTAAAATAAGTGATGACTATGGTTTTTTTTAATACCTGAATATAACAGAGAGCAATCAAAGGTATCCACCATTCAGTAAATGTTACACCCCCTCTACAGACAAATTCTAAACTTGATTGCTCTTGAACCTGAAGTAAGGTTTCGGTTTAAGCAAGTATTTTTCCAGAAAAATTGTTTTTAAACATAAATAGAATGAAATATAGTATCATGAATAGATTGGGTGAAGCTATTACCTAAAATGTGTAAAAAAAATCTACATTCACATGGACCACAAGAATTGAATCAATTTATTTTTTTCTTGATAAAGGACAATTTTTGTGCAAGCAGCTGGAGGAAAATTTCAGAATTTAATTTTTGTTTATACCTTTGTATTAAATTCTTTTGTCCATGTTCAAAAATAATCTAGAGACTTTTAATAAGCAAGAAGAGAGGATGGGGGATAGATATAAAATTATACAGAAGTTTTGGGGTGATCAGTATTACTCACAGTCAGCAGTTAATACAAATTGAAGAAAAAAATTATTCCACATGACTAACTCTTAGTCAAAGAAGAGGAGAAGAAAATTAAAGTATCTCTACAAGTTTTTGTTCTTGTTATTTGATTGGCAGTGAATACCCTACAACAATTGACCAATGAGCGCCTTTCTGCACTCTGATTGGCTGAATACTCAAGGTGGTCTGATGCATGACTGGTCCAAAGCTGATGATGTCACTGCTGATAATGTTACTCACAATGCTAGTCTTCTTGCTCAGACCCTTATCTCATCAAACAGAAATGAGCAACAAATTGATCATATCTCATTTAAATATAATAGTCCTCAGCTGACTAACTCCAAATCATAATTAATTCAATAATCACTATCACTGTTTGGTAAATATTTTGGCAACAAAGAGATATTATATATTCATGAAAATGATTTTAATATCAAAAATCTTTTTGAGGTCTGGAAAACTTGGGATGAGTGAGAGTGAAGTCACTACTTGGGGACCAAGATGGGTATGATGATGTAATGCCTAAAAATAGGTTACTATTCAACAGGAGATTATATTGCAAATTCTGGTCTATCATAGATTTTTAAACAGTTACTCCAGGCCAAAAATAACTTGGTTTGATTAAAAGCGCAAAAATTAGACGAACATATCAAAAAAAGTTTGAGCAAAATCGGACAATAAATAAGAAAGTTACGATTTTTTAAGGGTGTTTAAAAATAATTTAAATAGTTATATTTTTAGCAAATTGGCAACTTTGCATCACGTGACATCAAATAGTGATGACGTAGGTGCGTCACTTCTCTACAATGGGCTTATTATATATCATTGCTTTTTAATCCGTCTTTTTAATCTTTAGAGAAAATTTTGTTGATGGATAATGTTCAATTCATATCAAGCAATTATGTTCGAGAAATATATATATTCAAAATAAATTTTATATGAAAGATGAAATGATAAATTATGGAATAAATATGATTTTAATAAACAATCAATAAGGAGAAGATTTATTGATATAAAGAATTGCTCTAATTAAGAGAATTTTAATATTTTCAACACTAATTCAATGACTTATTTTGTTCTATCGATTTCAATGTTGGTATAAATCGATTGCATAAATATGAGAAATTAATTTGCCAATAATCATTTTATTTCATATCATATTGTTTTTGTACAATTTATCATGTATGTTATTGTTTTTCAAATCATATTTTATTTTTTTGTATCATTTTGGTCATTGTAAATCCAAAGAGCATTCCTTTGCCATAATTTACAGTAGTAAACATTAGTTTGCTTCCGTGCAAGCGTAATTATAACACAAAATACATATTTCTTATTAAACATATTATCATATTTATTTAAATGATTTTGTTATCCTTTCCTCTTAAACAATATTTCAGAAGGTATAACCAAGAATATATATTTAACGAGATGAATTCGTCGAGAAAAGGATCTATTTTTGCGCCCAATGGCTTTTAAACAGAACATTAAAAAACAAAGAGATAATACACTCACTCTAGAGAAGTGACGAACCTACGTCATCAACACGTCATGTCACGTGACCTAT
>BQKZ01007144.1:13780-24799 GCA_036244855.1 Temnopleurus reevesii | reverse complement strand
AGGTTTTTCGGATACAAGATGGACTGGAATGCAGCCGAGAAGTTTTGCCAGCAGTTTACAGCGCCCTCTGTCGGCGAGACTGGTGCAGATAGAAAGGGTCATTTGGTTTCAATTCACTCCAAACTTGAAAACGATTTCGTGTGGACTCTCTTTAGGACAACATCATATGCCGAGGTAATAATGTATATAGCAGATGAATACATTAAATGAATGCGAACTCGCAGGCTGCACACAATACGACTGGTCACTCGACCTATCCTGCCTCGGTCCGCGCCCGTTCGATTCATTTAGAGCACTGCAGAAATAATGGCTGATTGGCATTTTCAAAAGAAAAAAACGCCAGAAAACGTGCGAAAATATTGTCCTAATTTCGTACATAGTTATATTTAAGCATGTAAAGCAATTTGTGAATACATCAGCTCGTTTCACATCAATTTCTGCATTCCGACCATTACGAATTTTTACCTTTAAAGTGTTTTTGGGGAAGAAGAATACAACGAGGAATTCTTTATCTAATGGAAATTGTAATGTATGATGAAAAAACACGATAATCTATTTTCGTAAAATGAAATTAAACGCCAATTAAATGCTTTTGTATAATGCTATTGGAATCGGGACTGTCTTGCGATTTTGATTTCCGGACAATTCAATACCCGACGCACAGATCTATCGCCCCATGGCACACTTAATTTTACGGAAAAGGATTATATCGTGTTAATATCGCGCCGAAATGTCTTTGTTATGGAGTGTTGTTCAAAATCAACTGCAAATCAACTGCAACTTTGCAAAATTGTAACGCGCATTTTTATTCGCTCACAGTATGCGCATTTAACAAAACGCGCATGAAACAAGGATTTTGAGTGGCACTTTCCGATCAAATGGAACTTGCGATCAATAGCAACCTTTGATCAACATCCCCAAAGAAAAGAATTTCTATAATGGGTTGTTGCTCAAAATCAACTGCAAATTAACTGCAACTTTGCACAATGCAACACGCATTTTCGTTCGCACACAGTATGCGCATTTAACAAGACGCGCATGAAACAATGATTTTGATTGGCACTTTCCGATCAACTGCAACTTGCGATCAATTGCAACATTTGAGCAACACCCCCTTTGTCTATGGGATCAAGTTATTAGTGAGTGGAGGGTTTCCGAATTTGGCGGACGGAGGGTTATTGACCGTTGAAACGAGTGCGCATCTGATGTACGCATCATTTTACGCATTCATTTAGTATTGTACCGTCCACAAGCCTCCGTCCACCAATGTCGAAAACTCATGAACTTTTGAGCAACACCCCCTTAGGGTTACACACGCGTAATTATGGGCGAATCACTTTTGCGGATGAAAAATAGACCCCTAGGCAACCCATAGCAGTTCAGCTAATATGGATTCATGTTAATAGATATGAACGAGTGATTATTCAATTATGGATATTAGTAAATGAATATATGACCTTTCTTTATCAAAAGGGGGACCCAAAATATTTCGATTTCTGGAACTACTTGACACCTCTAAAGATACTTTCAAATTACCTCATTAGAGGTATGGAATTTATGGATGCATGACATGTTGCTATGTGAGGGGTAATTGCTCAAAAATGAGCTGGTCAAGAGTTAGTTTTGAATGCAAAATGAGAAAGTCCATAAAATTTCCTTTCCATTGCTACCAAGCACTTTTCGACCTAATCTACAGCCGATTTTATATGAATTTTTTTAAAAGGCCAAATAACACACGGGTCTATGGAGAAATAATTACGCGTGTGTACCCTTAGTTTGTTTATGTTTCATCATTTGTAGAACCCAAACTGGCACGCAACCTGGATTGGACTAAGCGATCAAAGGAATGAAGGTATATTTGAATGGTCTGATCAAACTTCCACCGATAACGCACACCTTGCCACTGGTTTGGACAGTGACTCCACGGGCACAGAGGATTGTGTGGGATTATGGAGTGAAACCGGAGGTTGGAATGATTTCTATTGCGATGTCACAACTCGGATCGAATCCTTCATCTGCAAACTACCCATGATGGAATAGGACAGAAAATAATTTCAAGAGCGTTTGAATTTCTGTAATTGATGAAACGATTATTTTCTGCACATCTGATTCCTAAGAAACTTTGGTGTTTATGGACTTGACCTTCAGATCCTATCTAAGAATTTGAATATCTTGGCAAAAATTGGAAAATGTCTGCATCTTTGTTGTAGTTTTTTATTGTTAAAATGCTGTCTGGTATTAGAATATTCGTATTTTGATCAAAATCACTTTCTAAAATCGTCTGATTTAAATTTTACACACAGGCGCAATCAGAAGGGTAAGCAGATCAGAGGGTCATTTAAAGGGGAACTACACTCAGACATTAAATTACTATCATTAAATGAAGAAAAATAAGATGAACAAACTGTGAGAATTTGAGCAAAATCGCACAATCCATTCAAAATTTATGAATTTTCAAAGTTTTGATTTACACTCCTCATGGGCTCCTTAAATTGGCAAACATACAAGCACAAAATGGCTGCCATCATGCAAAACTCTCCATTCGCATTGTACACAAAATTTCACATTTCACAAATTGTGTTTCTTCGGTTAAATAGCCACATCAATTTTGCAAGCATTCCAGAAAGAACGTTTTTGTTGAATCCTCATTGGAAATATGATATTAATCCACTTTCAACAAATTTATATACAAAGTGAATGAGGAGTTCTCTATGTATGACATCACAAATTATGCTAATTAGCTATACGCATGCCAATTCAAGGATGTTCAGCATAGGTGGAAATAACAATTTTGAAAATTCATAACATTTGAACGGATTATCCGATTTTGCTCAAATTTTCAAAGTCTGTTCATCTGATCTTTCTCCATTTACTAAAAGTAGATTATTGGCTGGGTCTAATCCCCCGTTAAGGACTCTGTCGTTGAGTGCTCTGCAGTCCCTGCGCGTCCGGTGTAAGAGAATATGCAGAGTGTGGAGCTATCAGAACACAGTGTCCTCAACTGGACTATATCAATTCCACATCTCCTCCTCAATATTCCATGTGCCCCTTTCTTCTCCATGCAATCCATCATCTTTAAAGGGGAACATCACCCTGGTATTAATGTGCGCTTCTACTTTTACTTCTACTTCTAGGGTGATACTCATTGAACGCCTGTTCATCATCTTAATGAGGAGCACTTTTATAGGGTGGTGCTTTAATAAGGAAATGTGTTTAGCGCTCAGTGGATAAAGAAAAAGACAATAAATCAAACTGCGAAAAATGGAGAAAAAATCCGACAATCTATTTTGAAGTTCAAAAATGTTTACAGTTTTGATTTCCACCCTCATACGGGATCCTTATATTGGCAATGCAGGAGAAAATGGCCACCTATATGGCTAACTCTCCGTTTTCTTTTGTACACAAAATTACACAATTTGTTCATTTAAATTTTCCAATTGTTATACTGTATTGATTTGTATTTTGTTTGAAATGAAATGAATAAAATTGAAAATGATATTAAACAAAAGTAGACAAGGGAACAGGAATATTTATTCTTTGAAATGCCAAGTGCGCCGTGAATGGCTGCCGGGCTAAGGCCAGGGTAATAATAATGTAAAGCGCCTTGAGCACTCAGCAGAGTGGATACGTGCGCTATATAAATTGCATCTATTATTATTCATATTCCATTCGAAGATAAAATAAATTTGTGTCTGATTTCTGGAAAAGGAGGAAAAGGTGAAATTCTGTGTAAAGAGTGAATGGAGAGTTTCCAATTCAAAGAGCCATGAGGGGTGGAAATCAAAACTTTGAACTTCCTAACTTTAAAATGGATAATCGATATTTTGCTCAAATTTTCACAATTTGTATCATTGTGCTCCCACCCATTCACTGAGAACACATCAATGTCTGGGCGAAGTTCCCCCTTAAATCATTATATGTCTTTCTCTCAGACATCATAATTATGATGATTATGGCAATCATAATTTCAATCATAATTTCAAGTATAAGGATTCCAATATCCACAATACCAACGTACTTTTCTCCGGGGGGGGGGGGGGCAATGGGGGATCAAATCGTAAACCTTAACCCGTGAATATAATAAATATCAACTTTTACTTTCCTTTCAAATAAATTAATTACTTTATGCTCATTATTTTCATGCAAATTATGTTTTAATTAGTTTATTTATTACAACTTAGAATGATTTCTGAAATTTCAGTAATTCGATTATATTGTTCCTTTATTGTTATCTTGTTTGTTTGTCAATGTATTCTATAGTAGTTCTTCTTCTAATTATTCTCTTTCTTCTTCTTCTTCTTCTTCTTCTTCTTCTTCTTCTATATACTTCTTCTTTTATGTTTCACCTGGATCCCATGAAGGACCAATAGTGTCGTGCCTGGCACTGCTGAATGGGATTCCAGCCGATTCATATTTTTGTTTTATCATGTGTATAATCAAGTATTTGTATAATTAATTTTGTTTGTAATTTTGTTTTGTTTCTTTTTATTTGAATCAGAAAATAAATACTATACTACTATATTGTACTATACTATCATTCTTGCTCCACCCTCTCCTCTTCTTCATTCTCATTCGAACATTCTTATCCTACATTGCAAAACGCTGGTGTTAAATTTAACACCAACTGGAATCTATATAAGACAACACCAGAAAAGTGATAAGATAACACCAGTTTGGAATCCATTTGATTTTTTTTTCAATACCAACCGGTGTTGTTTAAGGCCTTGAACAACACCAGTTGGTGTTTAAATACATTGATTTGATTCTGAACTGGTGGTATTTTTACACTTTTCTGGTGTTGTACAATATAGATTCCGGTTGGTGTTAAATTTAACACCAGCGTTTTTCATTGTAGGCGAGTTTACTATTAAATGCAGATTTGTGAATACCTTTAAAGCCCACGTATAGTTTTGGGAAAGATTAAGAAATGTGAATTTTGGGGATATTTACCATGACATGTAATTTTTATACAAATTCTAAGACCATAGCATATTTTTCTACGAGCTAATTCTTTTGAAAATTTGAATTTGACCGTTAAATCGTATTTAGCGCTCTCTCTTGGTTATAACAATATTTTGCTTCTTATCGGGCATATACACACTTATTTCCAAGATTGGATTAAAGCATGATAAAAGAGAATAAACAAGGAATAAATTCTGAAATTTTCATCCAATTCTGTGCATGAGAAATTGTCCTTTATCAAGAGAGAAAATATTGAGTTGGCGTCGGGGGACACGACGCTGAAATATTTTGCACATTTTAGGTTATAACTTTTCCAAAACTTGTTCATTTTTTGCACAATCTTTTGTACAGCATGTCCAGGATATCATGTTTCATTTTATATAGATTTGAAGACAAAATTTGGCAATAAAAATATTCGCTTTTACCAATACTGTACTTGGGCTTTAACACAAAAGTTATTCTTGAAAACACTCAAACTTGCCCGGAACTTGCCCGACAATGAGATCAACAATTGATGTATGCAAACTGGATTCCAAGTATTGTAGTCTGATTATTAGCGGACGGTGTAAGGAATAGCACATAAGTACGTTCAATACTATACACACTTTAATTCAGATTCCAAACGGTTTCATATTTGCTCTGCCCTAGTGGTATACGAGTACGACCGGTAGATGGCGTGATCATATCTTTGTACAGAACGCCAGAATGTTAGGTCTGATTTTTTCGTCGCCCTAGAATTCTCGGGGTCGCGCCCTCTTTCGGGCTGGCAGCAATTGAAAGCAAAGAGATAGATCGGGAGGATATAGCGCTTTCAAAAAAATCGTTTAGAATCTGAACTATACACACTTCGGAATATATTTGAAAACAATTGCAACACTGCCTTTTGGGGTGCAATCTTGCACCTATTTATCAAATCAATACATCCATGTCATACAAAAGAAAATCAAAACAGGGGCAAATGATGATGATTGGGAGAATGTGGAAATTTACCAAAATGCATGTAACTGTTTGATAATGATAATGTTTGTTGGATCTTGAAAAATTGTACTAAAAGAGATACGATTAACAAAAAATAATAGTATCTTTGTAACAAATGTTTTACCAAACATTAATATTTATCATGAGATTGATTGGAACTTATACGTTACAGTCCCAGTTACAGTCATTCTTCAAATGAAAACGTTCTATTCAGTAATTTGTCCTAAATGAATCTTCCACCTTTACCATGTGTCCTAAACTTTAGCTCCCGCCCCCCCCCCAAAAAAAAAGATAATAATAAATTAAAAAGAATAGATAAATAAATCGATAAATGGAAAAGAATGTTGTGAAATAAAACCTGAAAACTAGTTGTTAGACATTTAAGGACTTTTTACTACATTCTATGTCGGTTTCAAGGGATATCTCGAGGTAGATACCAAGATGGCCGCCATGGTTTGGTTTAATATGGTGCGCGGTAGGTCTACTGCCTTCTAGCGGGTAAATGTTCATGGTTAGGGAGAACAATATGGCCGTTTGTTGGATTTCCTTGTGTTGTGAAATAAAACCTGAAAAGTAATTGTCAGACATTTTAGGGCCTTTTACTACATTTTTTGCCAGTTGTGAGGGATAGCTCGTGGTGGATACCAAGATGGCCGCCATGGATGGGTTCAACATGGTGCGCGATAGGTCCGCCGAGGAGCTCCGCCTTCTAGGAGTTTAATGTCCATGGTAAGGAAGAGCTTGTGGGAGGTTACCAATATGGCCACCATTACTCGGTTCATTATGGCGTTCGGTAGGCCTTCCTTCGCGTGGATGCTGAGATCTGTGGAGAGGGATGTGGATCTGGCGGGGCTCCTGATGAGGATCTTGTAGGGAGCCGTTGACATGGACATCGTCAGGTTTAACCCTGTGGTGGACGCCATGATTTGGCAAGTTGGCTCCTTTTGTGTGTTCAAACCCGGGCCCATCATGAAGAAGGGCATCAACGTTAGATATCGCGTGGTGGGCAGTGGAGTTGGTGCCATCTAGTTTTCATGTCCGTGGGTCTGATTAGGGTGCGATCCATGATGCTGTATTGGGGAGTTCAGATGTTGCACGGTGTGGTGACTTCCCACCGGGTGTTTAATCCCAGGTCCGTGGTGATGGTTCGGGAGAGGGGCATGGTGCGATTCATGATGGTGCCTCGAGTTAGCATGATGAACGGTATGGATGTTGCCTTCTAGGTGTTTGATATGAGGTCCGTGGTGGTGTTTGGGGAGAGGGGAATGGTGAGATTCGTGATGGTGCCTCGAGTTAGCATGATGAACGGTATGGATGTTGCCTTCTAGGTGTTTTATCCCAGGTCCATGGTAAGGGCGAGGGGAATACTGCGATTCATGGTGGCTTGGGGGGTTAGCAACGTGAACAGCATGAATGTTGCCTTCTTGGTGTTTGATATCAGTTCCATGGTGATTACCGATGTGAGATGGATGTTCGCGGTGATGGTCATCATGGTGACTGTGATCACCATGGTGGTAGGCGCCATGTTGTTTAGCCTGGTTTGTAAGCCCTGCGTGTTCTTGAGCATGGACATGGTGTAGTACATTGCTAAGAAGCTGTTCACGGCGTTCATGTTGGGATAAGGATTGTTCGGTATTGGATTCATTGTGGTAGCTGAGAGGTACATCAAGTGAAACTCGGCTTGAGTCATGATGCTGTCCTGTGGTGCTGCTCTCTTGGTGGTTCTGGGATTTAGGATGGTTGGCATGATGTCGATGCACTGTATGGTGTTCATGATGGTGTGGCCCGTGATGGTGATGGCTATGAGGGGTACGTTGGTGCAGCTTTTGACGGCGGTCACTCGGGGTGCTTTTGTGAAGTCCGTGGTTGTTATGAGGGGTATTTTGGTGCACCCCATGTTGGTGGTCATGAGGGGTGCCTTGGTGTACCCCATGGTGGTGGTCATGAGGGGTACCTTGGTGCACTCCATGGTGGTTGTCATGAGGGGTACCTTGGTGCACCCCATGGTGGGTGTCATGAGGGGTACCTTGGTGCACCCCATGGTGGTTGTCATGAGAGGTACCTTGGTGCACTCCATGTTTGTTATAAAGGGTGCCTTGGTGTACCCCATGGTGGTCGTGAGGGGCACCTTGATGCAATCCATGGTGGTTGTCATGAGGGGTACCATGGTGCACCCCATGGTGGTGGTCATGAGGGGTACCTTGGTGCACCCCGTGGTGGTATTCATGAGGGGAACCTTGGTGCACCCCATGGTGGTTGTCATGAGAGGTACCTTGGTGCACTCCATGTTTGTTATAAAGGGTGCCTTGGTGTACCCCATGGTGGTCGTGAGGGGCACCTTGATGCAATCCATGGTGGTTGTCATGAGGGGTACCATGGTGCACCCCATGGTGGTGGTCATGAGGGGTACCTTGGTGCACCCCGTGGTGGTATTCATGAGGGGAACCTTGGTGCATCCCATGGTGGTTGTCATGAGAGGTTCCTTGGTGCACTCCATGTTTGTTATAAAGGGTGCCTTGGTGTACCCCATGGTGGTTGTCATGAGGGGTACCATGGTGCACCCCATGGTGGTGGTCATGAGGGGTACCGTGGTGCAGCCCATGTTGGTCGTCAGAAGTGGTGCCTTGGTGCATCCCGTGGTGGTCATGAGGAGTTCCTTGGTGCACCCCATCTTTGTTATGAGTCGTGCCTTGGTGGATTGCGTGATGGTACCCATAATTTCTCCTTTGGTCTTGGTTAGAATGGGATGCACCCTGATTCTCGTGGACACGACTATGATGATCGGCCGGAAGAAGCCCATGACCTTGGTAAATACTTCCGCTCAGGTGGTGACCTGAAAGATGAATGATCAAAATATGTTATTGATACGATAACCTCTAAAATGATGAGATGTGACCCATTTTGTTTATGAAAATGATGCTAATTATATAAATGACAATGATAGTATTAGCTATAACAATAATAAACATAATATATTTCCGTAGCATAGTGAGTCATGGGACAATAGATCCGTACGCCATGTTGTGAATATTACAAGGGAATGATTAACAGTGAGGCTCATAAATAACTATACGGCATTTGCGATATGATATGAATTTTGATCATGACGTAGGCCTTTGTCATGCACTTCCTGTCATTAAGTGTATTGTAACTTATTGTTTTAAGAATCTGTTTTAAGCCATAAATGTTTTTGTTTGTTTCAAATTTCATAAGGTTGTTATGTAAATAGCAAAGAAAAAAACTTTCTGCTTGCGTTAAACATTGAAAAGTGTGTTTTTAAACAATATGATATAACAAACAGCTGCTTGCAGAGCAGTACATGTATACTTCATATCACGCGACTCAACGTTGCCGATTTTTTTTTTTTTTTTTTTACAATCAAACGTTAGGTTATTATGTTTATATATTAATAACTTTCTCATTTCTGTCCATTTTGCTTCAAACTTTTATTGATTTATTCGTCTGATTTTTCTTCTTTTATCAATTCAAGATTATTCATGGGCAGACACAGTCTTTAAGAGTCAAATATAACCGCGAAAAGGCGAAATAACATTGTAAACGTTTTTGTATTATTTGTATGTGTTTGTTTTTGTTTTTATTTTAGTAAATAAAGCAAAGGAACACAGATGTCCACGTAGGGCCATTTTTAAAGGGGTTGGCGGCAAACTTACAATTATATTTGGGGCACGTCATAATGACAACTAAATAGATAGATAAATTCATATTCAAAGCCACTAGGGTTGAAGCAGGGTAGGATAATTTTGCCAACGCGTTGATTCTTACCATCAATTGATGAGAGAGATTCGTTCCGGCCGGACATTCTATGCGGATAGGTCTTCCCAACCTGGGCATGCTGGAAGAAGAAAGAGATGTGTCACTCTGTTACTCAAGTCTACGGTAAACGAAAATACAGGCTGTAGCCTAGTCCAGTTGAGGACTGTGTGTTCTGATAGCACCCACCTCTGCATATCCTCTTACACTGAACACACAGAGACTGCATAGCACTCACCCACAGAGTCTTTACATAACCCTTCTGATCCGTATATGCCCCTCTGTATGGAGGCGCGATCAGAGGGGTATACAGATCAGAGGGTTATGTAAGGACTCTGTGGTTGAGTGCTGTCATGGATCTCCATGTGTGTTCAGTGTAAGAGAATATGTAGAGGTTGGTGCTATCAGAACAAACAGTCCTCAACTGGACTAGCTGTAGCCATTTCCCTTCCAGCCAACCATTCTCTACTCAGTAGTCCCGGGGGTGGCATTTGCCAGGGAAAAAGCCTGAAATTAAACTTTCTATAGAACTCAATGGTAATTCAATAGCGAAAGGGCATTAGAGAGATACGATTGCAAGATTTATCGAATCTCTTTTAGGCCCAAAGTCTAAGTTGAAAGGTTGGGGGCTTAAAAGGCCCCTTCCCCTCCTTGTTTTCCTAGCCTTCAAAATAGCACAGTGTTTTTAGCGTTAAAGAGTATTTGATATTTATTTTTAAAGATGTAATTTCTATCGTTTGAGTACGTCGCAGTACGTCGCAGATTCTGCCGGGGTTGCCCACCGAACGGATCCCCATCGGCGGAAAGGATCCTGATATCAATTGTATTTTTGAAAATTCACAATATTGTTAACGGATTGTCCGATTTTTGGTCAAATTTTCAGTTTGTTCATTTTCATTTTCTCGTTTTCGTCCGTGTTTTCTTAAAATGACGGGAGCAAGAGGGTATTGTTACACGAAATGTCGGGATTTATTTGTCTTCATGCAACAATACGCTTTGGCTCCCGTCACTTCGTGAAAACACGGAAGATTTGATAAGAGCACGATTATTCAACAAATGATGATAAATTGAGAAATAGATAAATAAAGAAAGAAAGAAATACATGAATAACTAAAGATGTTGGTTCCCAGTTAAAACTTACCGTCCCATAATATACGCTTCCCCGAGTGAAGAGACGATGTATGACGAATCCAGTCGAACCGACGACGAGAACGGCAACCACCACGCAGATGAGAATCTTCTGCCATCGTGAGATAGATGTACAACAACCCGTAGACGTCTCCACAATCGAAACCTGACAGATTAAAT
>BQKZ01007143.1:6484-20044 GCA_036244855.1 Temnopleurus reevesii | reverse complement strand
CCCCCCCCCCCCCCACAATATGATTTCCTGAAAAATTTGATTATTGCATACGCTTATAGTGATAGATATGTAGATTTCCTATAGATGTGCATGTTTACATTCATCACTGTGAACAGAAGGGACAAGGGCATGGGACAAAGTAAACAACCTCCATTCAAGCGTTGACAATAGCTAGATTAAAAGAAGAGTCTACCGAATAATTTTTTAACAGAATCAGAAAAAATTGATGAGAAAAACAATTATGATTTTTTAAAGATTTGAAAAAATGGGCAAATCACTGGAAATTTCCAGAGATGTTGCCAATTTGAGGACATCATAGGTGCACAACTAACCAGAGTTTTCATTATAAATATGATGCAAAATTCATTATTGTTACAGAAAGTTGCGAAGCTTGTATGAATATAAACATGCAAATAGTGGATCTACGTATCTATCATAAAGATATCCTATGATTAAAGTTTGCAGGAAATAATATTTTTGGGTAAAAAGTTACATTTTATAACATTGATATGAATGTAATAGATGGTCAGTTGTGCACCTGTGACGTCATCAGTTGATGAGTTGTCTAAAATATTCAAACATTTATACCTCTCTTATTAGTAGTCTGGTTTTCCTCAAACTTGCTTTGTTCTGTTCATCTATTTTTTTTTCTCCTGTTAAAGAAATATAATTTTTGGGTGGACTCTCCTTTTAAAGAAAATTTCTATCCATCTCATTATGTGGACTGAAAAACAAAGAGTTTCACCTGGGACTGTATTTATTTAATTTTTTTTTATAATTAATCTTTTGTAAATTCTTGAATAAAGTTGTTCACTTTGTCCCTTCTGCTCACAATGCATACAAACTGTAGCTTTCTGTAGAAATGATGAATTTGCACCGTAAGAATGAAGGAAATTGTGATTTGTAGTGCACTCATGATGTCATCAAATTGGCAACATGTATGATCATATTCGCTAATTTGCTCATTATTTTTTTTTTTTTTTGGTTCTGCTTACCATGTTTTCTACTCCTGTCAAGCAATTCTTATTTTGAGGTAGGTTGGGGTTTATAATACATATTAGGCCTTAATTATTGCCGTGTCATGATGACACATGAACAGTTTGTTATTTTGTATATGTTTTCTTTTCTTTGAGAAAATAACAGATTGTTCCTTTCAATATTGTTCCAGGAAGTTGTTATAGTAGAATAAGTGATCTTTTTTTTCTCTTAATTCTCTGGACAGATTGGCTGAGCCAGTTTGAAAAAATGGAAGAGGTGGGATTCAGACCAAAAGTTGAGCATCAATGTTGCAACATACATGTTTATTATTTTATAGTCTGCCACCATAGCTTGTTTTCTTGTAAATCATTGTAACATATTCAAGATTAATTGTAAATATTTTTTTCTGTGTCCCCCTTTACAAATGTATTATTTAAAACTCGATTGAAGACTTACGTGCAGTGTAAATAAATTTACCAAATCAGCCAGATCACATTATTTTTTCCACTCGAGTATGTTGTTCATGAGTTTCGTGTACCTTTCCATGTACAGTCTAACCTTCGTATAAAGAGTTTTTCTGGTCCCATCTCTTTGTATTTATTGTATTTTAGCCCGGATATAAGGACCTCGTTATAACGAGGTTTGACTGCATAACTTGACCAACAACAACAACACTTTGTGCCATAATAAACTTAATATGGAATTGATACAGTTTTAACCAATGAAATGGCATTTTAACATTTCCATCAAACTGGGGCATGAAATGGTCTTAGCTTTCTTTTTCTTGTGAAGATATCTTTACTTGTGCCACCCTCTTGACCTAGATACAAACATTGATACTTCTATTCGGGTGGCATAAAAAGTTGAGACGTCTTTTAATAGCAAGAAGAGAGATAATACCATTTTTTGCAATTGCCCACTGGGCCCTGTTGCGTGAAATAATTAGATAATTTATATAGCGCAGTCACTATATGGATATACTCTACTGCGCTGTGGTGTTAGGGTCTGTGTTATAAAAATAAGGCATAAAACTCACAACCTGAGCTTTCTTGGGTCCCCCTAAAATCGTTTATACAACAGGGTCCTGGTGTGTATGGAGATGCACATTCTAGTTTATGCATATACCAGGTGTCGAAAAGACAAAACTTTAACACATTCAACATGGCTATGAAATAAGAAATGATGTATACTGTATTTATATGCAGTTTTTTGTAATACAGTATAACCTTGTTAGTAAGAGCACTGATATAACGAGATCTCATTATAACAAGGTAGTTTTCCTGGTCCCACTCACTCTCTTTGTATTTTATTGTATTTTGGCCCTGATACAACAATGGTTCAATATGAAGAGATAATTTCTCTAGTCGCAAGGACCTCAGTAGAACAAGGTTTTACTGTATATGGATAGCTTATTATAACCGAACATTTTAAAGACACAAATTCCAGAAACTGATTCATGCTTCATTTAGCACCGTTTGTTTGTGTAGGGCACGAAAACTTAGTTGCGCCATTTTATGAGAAAGAGATCTTAAGCGCTTATTGGAAGGGTGAAGGAAGCTTAATTGTAGCCTACCTTATTTTCAATGAGTGTGTGAGATTTACATGATCACTTTTCAACAAATTGCACAGCCAAGTATATAAACTTTATACCGGTATTTTTTAAACTTAAACACGGATCATTTTTGAGAATTTTTGTGGCATATATGAATTTGGGTTTTAGGCTTTACATACATTACCAACAGCTGCATTAAACTGCATTTTTTGCATACTAGCCATGTAGAAAGTGTATTTTTTTTAATTTTTGAGACACTTGTATACATGCATATTTTTCTCTTTTGCATTTCTGCACTCATGGGGGCACAACTTTAAACATTAAGTAACTACATACATGAGGGTGTTGCAACCTTATACAGTGGAAACTCAGTATAAAGAGATAACAATATATATACTATGAAGAGGTAAAAATCTGGTCCCTGGGCCCCATTGCATAAAAAGTTGCGTTTAAATGCAACTCAGAAAATTAAACGCAAGTCCTAAATACGCGGTCCTGATTAGTTGAAAATGGAGTTGCGTTAGATTTTCTGACTTGCGTTCAAACAAAACTTTTTACGCAATAGGGTCTATCTCTTATAACTTATTGTTTTTTTAACTCTGCTATAAAGAAATAATTGCTTTAACAAAATATTTTTGATGGTCCCAAGCACCTCAATATACTGAGTTTCCACTGTAAAATCCTCGAGAGAATGATTGTGCATGGGAGCTATATTTCCAACAAAGTTCCTGCTCGATATTAAACAGAGTAACTTGAGGTTGAGCCATCTTGTAATGAAGTGTGTGCTATACGGACCTAGCAGGTGTATGACGGGTTTATCCCCATCTCGTCCAATGACCGTTTCGTCCAAACGCGCTTCGTCCAAACGCGCTTCGTCTAACATTAGGTCATCCAATCACCGTTTTGTCCAATATTCATCTCGTCCAATAGCCGCTTTGTCCAATACCAATAGCCATTTTGTCCATTAATGTTTGGTCCAATAATCAATTCGTCCAATAGCCATTTGGGCTAACATCATTTCGTCCAATCTGGACAACCTGATGATAGGACAAAGTGACACTAAACAAAGCGGTAATTGGACGAAGTAGGACTAGACCACATGATGATTGGACGAATAGGCAATTAGACAAAGTGAAGGTGGACCATATGGTTATTGGACGAAATGGCTATTGGACGAACGGGATATTGGACAAATTGGTTACTGGACAAAACGGTAATTGGACGAAATATTTATAGACGAAGTAATGTTGGACGAAGCTCGTTTGGACGAAACGGTCATTGGACGAGATGGCATTGGACGAGATGGCAATTTACCGTATGGCGGACCCCAAATATGCTCAACAACACGCCTTGATCGCCATTAATTTCTTGACCTGGGACACATACTTTGAAACACAAGTTTTGCCGAAAACCGGACAAGGGATAAAAAAACCTAATACAGTCCAACCTCGTTATAAAGAGCACTGATATAACGAGATCTAGTTATAACAAGGTAGTTTTCCTGGTCCCATCTATTTATTTTATTGTATTTTGGCCCTGATATAACGAGGTTTGACTGTATAATGATTTGAAAAAAAATTGGGGCTAGTTGGTGAACATTTTCAGACATGCTGCTAATTTGATGACGTCATAGGTCGACAACTTGATAACATTTTATCTATATTCATTGTGCAAAGTTCATATTGCAGAACGTTCATGACCTCATTCAAAAACTTCATGACATGAATGGCCTGCTTTAGTGTACTTGGGATTCACTTTACGATATACAATCCAAACTTTTCCACTCCTTTGGTGAATAATCAATTTGGGCGAGATTCCATTTCTGTAGTTAAATCACCCAACACTTCTATACTGTAGGAAAGTGAGATAAAATACACTATGTATGTCATAAATTATCAATTTATTCAGAAAATCATTCAAACTTCACATCATAGTACATATGAAAAGGAAATCAGATATATCATTTGCACATTTTTATAGGACTTTCAGCATAATTCTAAAACTAGACGAATCCTCGACCGCGCCCGATCGAAATTTATGCCTCCGCCATCACGCAATCAGAAAGGTATGTACGGCTTGTACCATACCATCAGAAATCAAAAACATTTTACAAATTTTGGGCACTGCAACCTTTGACCCTGTGAACCGAAAATCTAATCAGTTCTTCCTCACATGTTTATACAGTCTAACCTCATTAGACATGCCCCATCATGTAATTTTAATCTTAAAACCATTTCTAGATAAAATATCTATACAGTCTAACCTCATTATAATGAGGTCGTTGGGACCAGAGGAATTACCTCTTTATATTGAAACCTTGTTATATCAGGGTCAAAATACAATAACATACAAAGAGATGGGACCAGGAAAATTACCTTGTTATAACGAGAGCTCGTTATATCAGTGCTCTTTATAACGAGGTTTGACTGTATTATTTATGTAGGAAGTAATCATTGTGTGTACAGTCATTTGCCTGGGCAATATAGACAAGTTGGCTATATAAAAGGTTTCTAAAACCTCTTAAATAATGGAAGATTTACTGAAGCAAAGCATAAGTGAAAAGAATATTTATACCATGAACACATGTTTTCCAGTATAACTGTGTCAAAAGAGAAATTGACGAAACTTGCATATTTACGACCAATCACGTTCACAAAATATTTACAAATTACACAAATCGTCAATCCTGAGCAACAAATACTTAGGACTCCTCCATTGCTAGATCAGCCGAGTATTCAAGTACAGTGTAGTAACCCAAATAGGATTATCAGAGATGCCAACCGTCCCTAATTTGCATGTCGATAACAATTTAAATGTGAATCACCAAAGAGCTGAACCAAATACTTTCTCCAGGGCCCGGAGCAACAAAATTTAACTGTCGGGCAAGTAAATGAAATTATTAGAGCAAGTAAGAGGTGTAGGTACTATTTCTTCTCTGCATGCAAATTGACATCAGCCACCAATTTTGTGCAAGTACATGTAAAGCATTTGTTTGGGCAAGTGATCAAAATCCTTGGTTGCCTGACAGGGCAACTGGTGAAAAAAATTCTTGTAGCACCCTGATCTCATTGGAGAAAGAAAGGTGTTGTCCTGCTTTCTCTCATGTGATTCATATTTAGATTTTTATCATCACACAGATTCTGAATCCAAAATCTAATCAATCAATTAATGCTCACATTTTGAAAAGAAATAATCTTTCTCTGAAATTCTTTAAAGCGATAGACCAGTTTTGGGAGGAGGGCGCTTCAGATATTTAACTAGTTTGCGAGCTGCAGTAAAATTATTACCATAATGCGGTTTTTCAATAGTAAATTAGAGCATGTTCATAGTTTGTTTGAATGAAATCGACCTAGAAATGGCTTAATTATCGCAAAATAAAAAAATCATGCTGCGGTCGTTCTCCCTTCAAAAACATGCTTCACGTACAAAATGAATGCGAACTCACACACACCGCAGACAATACCACCGATCGCACCACCCATTTCAGGCCAACGCTCCCCCGTGCAAAAGCACTTAGCACGCCGTAGGAATAATGGCTGGTTGACGTGTTTGACATAAAATACACAGAATACGAACAAAAATGTACTCCTAACATCCTACACAGATATATTTAGGCATGTAAAGCAACTTGTGAATACATCAGCTCATTTAACATCACTTTCTGCATCCCGGTCATTACGAATCTATACCTTTAAGTTATAGCAGTCACAACATATTTTAGGTAACATTCCAGTAATGCAGTTGCAATGCATTTCAATTGGTAAAATCTGTTTTCTTTTGTTGTGTAAATGAAGATTATTTCAACACAAATTTGTATGCTGCTATGAATATCAGCAGTAACATTAGAAAAACAAATTTTGTGATAGAAAGGCCATTCATTTGTAACAACATTTTCAATTCTTCTTTACCAAAAGATTCTTTGATCATTGAAACGAGATCAACGAAACAACAAGAAAATTTTCTTAACTAGATGAATCCTCGACCGCACACGGTCGAAATTTATGCCTCTGCCATCATGCAATCAGAAAGATCTTATGTACGGCCTGTTTGTTCCATACCATCAGAAATTAAAAACATTTTACAAATTTTGGGCACTGCGACCTTTGACCCTGTGAACCCCAAATCTCATCAGTTCTTCCTCACATGCTCATACATAATTGAGTGACACAATGTTAGTTTGGAAGAAATTGGTTCAATTTTTCTGTTATAAGTTATTACAATAATGAGCTTCATCGGGTGATTTTGTACAAGTTTTCTGCCAAGTGACCTTTGACCTTTGACCCATTGAACCCAAAATCTAATCAGTTCATCCTCACATGCTTATACATACTTAAGCCAAGTTTGGTCAAAATCTGTACAGCAGTTCTGAACTTATTGCGGTAACATGTTATTTTGGGTTATTTTTTACAAGTTTTTTTGCCTTGTGACCTTTGACCTTTGACTCACTGAACCCAAAATCTACTCACTTCTTCCTTACATGCTTCTACTTGAGCCAAGTTTGGTCAAAATCTGTACAGCAGTTCTGAACTTATTGCTGTAACAAGATATTTTGGGTGAATTTTTACAAGTTTTTTAGCCCTGTGACCTTTGACCTTTGACCCATTGAACCCATTGAACCCAAAATCTAATCAGTTCATCCTCACATGGTTATACATACTTGAGCCAAGTTTGGTCAAAATCCGTCTAAGGGTTCTGAACTTATCGCGGTAACAAGGTTCGGACGGACGCACGGACGGACGGACGGACAACCCAAAAACATAATGCCTCCGGCACCACCTTACGGTGGCGGAGGCATAAAAAGCATACATTCAAAATTCAGTTTCACAGAAATTTTTCATGAAATTGGTAGATTTTGCTGAAAAGTAGCATTTCTGAAATTCAAGAGTTCTTAGTTCTGTAACTCGTTCACAATTGCTGCAATGGCAACATCCGTTGTTTGATGGGGATAATCTACGATCACGACACCCTCGGTCGTAGGGAACCCTGGCACCTCAATCTGCACATGTGTCGCGCCATTTATCAGCTGCTTGGCGGTGTAACCCGTAACCTCTAAAGTGGCTGTGCCATTCATTGCTTCCTCCGAGTCTACTGCATATAACCCCTGGTCGGTTTGTACTATGTGTTCTTTGCGATGATGTTTCTTGAGAAGGGCTAACCTCCGGAAGGCTTTGTTGCACACTGCACAGGCGTAGGGGAGCTTGGCGTGGAAGTTCGCGTGGTGTTCCTCAAGGAAACGTTGTTCGCTAAAAGCTGTGGGGCACTTGTCGCAGAGGTAGGTAATTGGTCGCTCGCAGTGTATCTGTGCATGGGATATGAGGCGCTGCCTGTTTGCGAACTGCTTCTCACAGATGCCACACGAGAAACTCAGCTCGTGATCGTGAGCCTCCTGCATGTGCCTGGATAGACTTGCTCGACCTTTGAATTCCTTCGAGCAGAAGATACAGCGTCCCATCCTCTCTTTGTGTGTTCTCTGGTGGAATCTCAACGCGCCTTGCCAGGTGAACGTCTTACCACAATCCTCGCAGATATACGTGGGGGCACGCTCGTGAGAATTCAAATGCTGGTCTAGCAAAAACTGTTGCGGAAAGATTTTCGTGCAGCCGGGATAATTGCAAGCATGCTTCTTGTCATGAATCTTCATGTGACTTAATAAATTTGTTTTAGAGACTGAGGCCCCGCATATTTTGCATGTGTCTCTCTTGTTTTCAGTTTCCTCACCCAGAGTCACATTGTGAACCTTGAACAAATGCTTCTCATAAGTGCTTTCTCTGACAAAAGATTTATTGCACATGGTGCATGCTTTCAACACCGTGAGTGCCTCTGACCGTACGGGGTGCCCACGGCGCTTACCTCGGCCTCTCACTGGTAGCAATTGCTGCTGATTGTCGTTCACGCAATAAGCTCCACACGACTTAATGTGTTTTAAAAGCGCAGGTTTCTCCAGATAAGACACACCGCAGCGCTTACACTTGAAGATTCCCATGTGGCCTTTCAGATGATAGTTAAATTTACCCTGGTCATGAAATCCTCTTGGACAATGCTTGCAGCGATACATGCCTGGTTTGTGGGTGTCTTTGCTGTGCTTGGTGAGCTTACACATTGTGGAGGCAACAAACCCACACAACTTGCAGGTGAACTTATCATGACTGCGCACACAATGGTTATTACAGTGGTAGCGATCGTAAAACATCTCATTGCACTCCTGGCAGGTATGAATAATATCAGAGTTCGGCCATCCCTTAGACTTGGTTTTGCCGTCTGTCCAATCCACGTCCTGAGGTCGTCGTTCCTTTGACAGGATCCGTTCGGCGAGGTCCTTCATCTCCTCCAGTTGGTTATTATTCCAGAGTCGGACACCTTCCTGGCAAATGTCGCACTTGAATCCTGGCATACCGCAATGGGATCTCATATGCTGAATCATAGTGGTCTCGTCAAAGACATGTGTCTCGCAGAAATCACATTTGAGCAGTTGAACTTCAGCAGCTATCTGTAGACCTGAATTCTGGTCTTGCATCTCATCTTCCTGCTCTCTCCTCCTCTCCTCCAGTGCTAACTCTGCGTTTTTCCTGTTTGAGAAGATGTTGTGTGCCTCTTCAGCATGCCTCCTATAGGTAAACCTACTTTCACAAAACAGATGGCAAACAACGCAGTACCGTCGATCCTTCTTAACTTCATCCCCATTCTTTGCATAGCGGCGTTTCTTTTTTTTAGGCTCCTGGAGCGGAATAAGGTGTTCCGCGTTTACAACAGTGTACTTCTCTTTTCGGGTCTTCTTCCTACCTCTCTTGTTCTGCTTTCTCCTCTGCTTTGGTATGATTATCTGGAATTTTTCTGACGTAGTCTGAGCTGTCCCGACCCTTCCCGGAACTAAGGGACTCAACAATGAAAAACCTGTAGGCGCTGATGATGAACCCAGCTCAGTTGCACCTGCATCTACTTCTACGGTTCTTTCAACATCACCTTGCGATGCCAGCTGAGTCAGAATGTACTCAACACCGTCCTCTGTGGTGTTGACTAGTGCTCCGTTTGGTGTAAGGTGTTCAGAAACTAGCTCCGATTCAGCCACGTCCAATTCCAAGTCTGAAGGTGCTTCAGAGAGCCCAACATCCATTGGCACATCAGCTGTTTGCTCCTGTAATAGAATGATGAGAATGTATTATATTTCTTAAGTGTTTTGCAATTATTTTAAATTCTAATTTTCTAATGAGCCACCTACCCCCATGGAATGAGAAAAAAAGACATTAATGACTCTTTCTTACTTATCAATTAAATGAGTATTGTGGTGGATAAGGCAAGAATTATATCAATGTGTATACTTATTTATCCTCTATCCATACAGAAGGTGCATCCGGATACTGGATCAATTGACCCGCCCATTGTTCCGAAGTGCATATTACTTTGATTGCTTTGGGAGTTTTATTAGGGTTTAGCATGTTTATATCCTTCATAGAATGGAGTTTGCAGAGAAGGATATTGAGAGATCAACCTTACACATTCACCATCAAAATTTTTTGAAAACAATTCAGTGTACAGGGGTTCGCAGCTCAGCGCCCACAAGAGTAAATGCCTCTCATTCACAAATTCTGAATAAACGGACAAGAGTATAAATTAACTAATAACATTACAGAAAACTCTGCCTTAGCAAAATCTTTCGGGACCAAGCAAGTCTGTTTGACTTAGAAAATATAAATATAAATATAAATAACACAGGTTTTATATGATTTGCTCTACAAAATGAAGCAATTCTCGCTATTGACAATAGACAATAAACAATATTTCCGGATACTGTAGATATTGATCTGTTAAGGTTGGAAAAGTGACTTCCAGTTGGGAAGCTAATGCACGTGCTACATCTATTATTTAAGAAAAATGCCAATTTTACTTCCTTGAACATCATCAGAGGTGCTTGGTACTGCATCAAAGAAACGGACTATAGTGTAAAATAATCAATATCAGGAAATATTTTGAATGACGTATAAAGTAGATGTGATTGGACGATCTAAAACCTGGCAAGAGTGGAACGCAAATGCCATAAGTAGGTAGCCGGGCACAACTGACTTCTTTATAGTGAAAACTGCATAGCACCATCTGAGGTTCTTAGTTTTCTTTTATTGTCGGTGGCGAGAGTTATTCACTTCTTCAAATTCTACTCACATCTTGAGAGTGTGGCTCTTGTGTTACAGCACGAGAATTATTGAACTTATACAAGTTCTACTTACATCATGAGAGTGTGGCTCATGTGTTACAGCATGAGAATTCTTGAACTTCTACAAGTTCTACTCACATTTTGAGAGAGTGGCTCATGTGTTACAGCACGAGAATTCTTGAACATCTACAAGTTCTACTCACATCCTGAGAATGTGGATCATGTGTTACAGCATGAGAATTATTGAACTTCTACAAGTTCTACTTACATCATGAGAGTGTGGATNATTTGAAAAAAATTTGTCAACCCCAAAATTGCTCAAAAACGTGATTTTGTGTACAAAGTCAATGCAAATTGTGTTTTCACTACAATATCATAAAAACTTGAATATTTTTACTTATTATTACTCAAAGTAATTTATTTTTGCAGCATTTTGCCTCAAATAATGTCTGCAACAAATATCAGTAAAAAAACAACAAAAACAAAAGGTCAATAAACATGGAAATACATAAGAATTTCATAAAACAATGAAATACATAAGAAATTAATTTCGATAATGATTTTTTTTTCAACAAATTTGTAGAGAATGCTAAAAGGAATATTTTAAAAAAGAAATCAGCTCAATTGGAGATTTAATAGTGATTAAGAGCCCAAAACTTATTTTATGCATAAATTAGCATAATAAATTATTTCAACAATTTTTTTGAAAAAGTAACCATACATTCTGGTAGAGTACGCCGCAAGCATCTTACGTGCCAATTTTCGTCGTGATCACGCGTTCTACGGCCGAGATCTGATGGGGGGGCGGAATCCGCATTACACATTCACCATCAAAAATTTTGAAAACAATTCAGTGTACAGAGGTTCGCAGCTCAGCGTCCACAAGAGTAAATGCCTCTCATTCACAAAATTATGAATAAACGGACAAGAGTATAAATTAACTAATAACATTAGTTAATTAATGCCTTAGCCGAATCTTTCGGGACTAAGCAAGTCTGTTTGACTTAAATAACACAGGTTTTATATGATTTGCTCTACAAAATGAAGCAAATCTCGCTATTGACATTAGACAATAAACAATATTTCAGGATACTGTAGATATTGATCTGTTGAGGTTGGAAAAGTGACTTCTAGTTGGGAAGCTAATGCACGTACTACTTCTATTATTTCAGAAAAATGCCAATTTTACTTCCTTGAACATCATCGGAGGTACTTGATACTGCATCAAAGAAACGGACTATAGTGTAAAATAGTCAATATCAGGAAATCTTTTAAATGAAGTGCAAAATAAATGTGATTTTTCAATCTAAAGCCTGGCAGAGGGGAATGCACATGTCAGAAGTAGGTAACCGGGCACAACTGACTTCTTTATGGTGAAAACTGCATAGCACCATCTGAGGTTCTTAGTTTTATTTTATTGTCGGTGGTGAGAGTTATTCAACTTCTACAAGTTCTACTCACATCTTGAGAGAGTGGCTCTTGTGTTACAGCACTGCTTTGAACTTCATGGGGGATTTGCTCTCCTTGGTTCTCCTGTTTGACGTTGGCCATGTCCTGTCTCACATCGGGCATCGTCATTTCACCAATCCTCCAGAAGTCTTTCTCGATAATGATCTACATGAAAAGAGGATAAATAAGTTTACACATATTGATTAATCTGCGGTTCAACATGATTTGGGATAAAAAAAGTTGTGGCGATATATTTTTTGATCTCCTCCTTCTTTCTCCTATCTTACATTCGTCATGTCCTGTTTCATGTCAGGCACTTTTATTTCACCAATCTTTGAGAAGTCTTTCTCGATAATGATCTACATGAATAGAGGATAAATAAGTTTACACATATTGATTAATCTGCTGTTCAACATGATTTGAGATAAAAAAGATGTGGAGTTATATTTTTTTTATTTCCTTCTTCTTTGTCCTGTCACGAGACCCAGTTACATAGGACCCCGGAAGCAACACGATTCACCCAGACTCGTTGTTCGAAGGCAGTTAACTGTGAATCAACAAAGATCGTGTTGCTTCCGGGGTCCTATGTGACCGGGGCATTACATTGGCCATGTCCTGTCTGAAATCGGGCATCGTCATTTCACAAATCTTTGAGAAGTCTCTCTCGATAATGATCTACATGAATCAGGAATAAATAGGTATGTATCAGTATCCTTGCCTTATACAACACATAAGTTTTCAATTGATATGTATACATTTATTGATTAATCTGATGCTGAACATTATTGAATTCAGTTCATTACTTTGTCCGAAATCCTTTATCGCATTTGCTACAGTGCATAAATTTAGATTGAATGCAAGATTTGAGCTCCCAGTGTGGACCTATATTTTTGGCTCTCCTTCTTGGCCACGTCCTGTCTCATGTCGGGCAACGACATTTCACCTTCACAAGTCTTGCTTAATAAGGATCTGCATGAATAGAGGATAAATTATTATGCACTAAACATCACTGTGAGCAGAAGGACAAAGTAAACAGCATTCAAGCTGTTTAATTTGTCCAAATCCTTTGTCCCTTCTGCTCGCAGTGAATATTGCAAGACATCAACCCAGGGTTGCGTTTCATAGAGCTGTGCGTAGATGTACGTATGACTGCAAGAGCGACTGGTGATCCTTTCATCCATGCGATCCAGTGCAAGGAGTTATCATTTAGTGCGAGAAAGTATCACCAGTCGTTCTTACAGTCATGCGTAGATCTTTGCACATCTTAATGAAACACCAACCGAGGAGTTTTGTATACTGACCGGCTTTTTGATCGGCTCACTGTGGTAGGCAGAGTCTTGGTAGTAATCATGCTTTCTTTCCACATGTTCCTGTAGAAGTGCAGTGTGGTGGAACGCTTCTGCACAGATGCCACACATGAAGGGGAAACTCTCTC
>BQKZ01007141.1:0-10761 GCA_036244855.1 Temnopleurus reevesii | reverse complement strand
ATAATTCTTCTACTCCTCCTCCCTTCTCCTCCTCATTTTTCTTCTCCTTCTTCCTCCCCTTCTTCTTTTGTAAATGTTTTTCTTTCTCCTCTCCACTCCTTCATCCTAATCGTCATCCCCTCCCCCTTATTTAAGGTGTTTTTTTTTTGGGGGGGGGGGGAGGGGGGGGGTAAATAATTTGGAAAAAGTTAATGTTGAGTCCGTTTTGACGGGTTCGGTGAAGGGCATATAGTTCTGACAAGGTTGAGTGATTATTCTATTCCTATTCAAAGAATTCTAGACGAATCAAGGTATGTACACTTTATTAAAAAGTGCATGTGAAAGGATATAATTATAATGTAAATACATGTAATGCCAACATTTATTGAAAGAATACAACTTTCAGTGGATAGCCTACTTCCAGGATCTTTATCAAGGCCTTCACAAACCCATATCCTCGAAGAGTAAATGTCATTGATACCTAGTTGACGTTTGGCATGCGAGAGTGAAGATACGTTGTTTCTTTTATTGTATATTTTATACAGTTTCTTTTATCGTTATCTTGTTTATTTGTCATTGTATCATTATTTAGTTTCTTCTTCTTCTTTTTCTTCTTATTCTTTTAATTCTCTTCTTTCTTTCTCTCCTCCTCTACATCCTCATCCTTATCATTCCTTTTAATTTGTTTTTTTTTTATTAGTTTGGGATATATATGTGAAATGTGATTATTGATGCCTTTTTGAGGGGTTGGTGAAAGAGATAAATACTCTATATTCTGACAAGGTTGATTTTCGATCATTTATTCCTTTTCAAAGAATTCTAGACGAATCAAGGTATATACACTTTATTCAAAAGTGCATGTGAAGGGATTATAATTATTTGAAGTCATGCCCAAATTCTTTGAAAGAATACAACTTTCAGTGGATAGCCTACTTCCAGAATCTTTATCAAGGCCTTCATAAACCCATTTCCTCAAAGAGCAAATGTCATTGAAACATACAGTTTATGTTTAGTTTGTGATGTTTCTAATATTTTAGAAAAAGAGGAGCCATGTGGTTGCCCTCCATCAACCGACCCTCTGAAAATTTCAGGACCTGAAGGGGCCTGTAACATAAAAGAGACACGAATAATTAAAAATTAATCGTTTCTCTATGATACACGTTTCCTATTGACTCACGATTGATATTTATCATACGTTTATTTACATATTTTATGTTATACAGGCCCCATAATCGTTCGAATATATTTTCGTTTACTTATTGTATTGCCTTTTGGTAAACAGACATATCGCTGAGCAATTAGAGATAAACATGAAAAATGAATTCCGAAAAGTTGTTTTCAGATGTTCTTTGGCTTCTTTTCCTCATGACTTGTGCTTGAAAAAAAAATGTTTTTATCCGACCGACCGACCGATGCCCTTTTTTAAAAAATGGCATTGGAGGACAACCAAAAAAAATTCCCCTATGTTGTATAACAGACATTTTACTGGTGTATGGTCGTAAAAGAATGTTATACAGTCAAACCTGTTTGTCAGGACCACCCAAGGAAGACAGAAAGTGGTCTTTATGAGCAGGTGGTCTCTATAGGCAGGTTCATTTCCATGTTCATGTAAATTGCTTGCTAGAGGTAGTCAAGAAAGTTGGTATTTATGGACAGGTGGTTGCTAAGAGCAGATTTGACTGTTCATGACATACAGAAACACTGATTGGGTGACTTCAAGTACGGTGTTCGTGTTGGTGTTGGTGTTGAGAGAGCAAAATGGTCCGTAAACCGAGCTCAAACACCGTTGGTCAGTTTACAGAAGTGATACACAAACGACCGGAAATACGTCAGAATCTTGCGAGGTCTACCCCCAAACACCGACAGACTTCAAGTTTGGTGTTGAGGCTGGTGTTGGTTTTGCTGCAATACCAACACCAGCTTTCAACACCGTACTTGAAGTCACCCATTGAACATTCATACTACTGAACAAAAGCCCCTCTTTTGACAGGATTTCAATATCTTCTAATAGGCGGGTTTATTCATATATTCAAATTTATGTGCGTTTAACGTAGTTATGCGGTATTCCATAGGCCGGTTGATAACAATAAGACTACAATACTTGGAATCCAGTTTCCATACATTACTTGTTGCTATGTCGGGCAAGCCTCGGGCAAGCTTTCGGGTTGTCAAGAACAACCTTTGTGTTAGAGGTATGCATAACATTTGTATTAGTAAACCCGCCTATTAGCAAAGGAAGTTCTATTCAATTTTGTTTCCACGTAAACCAGATTGTCTTTCTGTAATAATGTGAAGACACAAACTGGAAAGCTGTCACAGCCAAGACATACGTGTAATTCCAAATAAAATTTTCCAAATTCCCCTACTTTTCCAAGACTTTCTATCACCGCAATTTTTCCAAAAATTGTCCATGACTTCCCTGGGAATGTAAAGAAAGAGAAAGTGAGAGAGAGAGTTCTCATGGAGCCAAAAAAGCACAAGTATAAAGTGATCGATATCAGGTTGAATCTTTTATTCACTATGCTTCCAAAAAGTTTTATCTACCATTCAACAGCCCTCGCCATCATGTCTTAAAATGCACAAAAAACATGATCATAATACTACCAATTAAGTTGATTGCAACTCAATAGCACTAGAACAAAACACAAAAATGGCGTTCAACTTATTTTTTATAGGTATGAATTTGCTTTTATTTCAATTACAATTTCATTGAAAACAATGTCTGGCAGACATGCAAGACTAAATGATTAACACGAAACATAGAAAATACATTTCAAAGGCATCATAATATATAATTACATACATTGCATTATCATAAAATGATAGTTCCATTTCAAAACAAAGAAGTATACAATTTTTAAAGCAATATAGCGTGGCTATCTTATCATATTAAATGATCATATACTTCTGGTTCATTTTCATAGAAAAATCTTCTTATCAACAATAACGTGAGATCTAATTGATTCTGCATTTCTATAAAGTTGTTATCCAAACGTACATTGGATATGCAACACGATATAAACTATTTCCGTAAGATAAAGTGGGTCATGGGACAATAGGTCTGTATGCCATGTATTGAACTGTACAGACACAACAATCACAAGCTGGTTCAGATTTGAATAGCATTAGAAAGGAGGATTGAATTGGCATTTGGCTTAACTTTACATCCAGCCAAAACAGATGATGGATATTATATCCCTTACACTAAGATCGTTGCATTGACAGTGTACAGGCAAGAAAAATGAATAGATTTGCTAATAAAGCCGTTTGCCATTGAATAGTANTGATTATTGATGCCTTTTTGAGGGGTTGGTGAAAGAGATAAATACTTTATATTCTGACAAGGTTGATTTTCGATCATTTATTCCTTTTCAAAGAATCCTTAAAGAGCAGATGTCATTGGAAACTTGACCCCGTTCAAACTTTGATCCGATTCAGACAGTCCAACGACAGGTCTAAACGGGACAAGCGGTCATGAAACTGGACTTCCAAACTGGTTTGGAAATCTTCTTCACGAGGTAAATTTTCATGACTAGGAACTAGTTTAGTCGGTAGTTTGAACGCTCGAGAATATTAAAGCGGTGTTATGTTGAATGGCTAATAATTGTATCGCAATAGGAAAAGATGTGACCCTTAATTTACAAATCGCCAGCTTGCTCGTGTTTAACTTTTCTTTTATTTGACGGTATTTAATTGAGAATTCATAAAATAATGTTTCGTGAATATCGTAAAATAGCACGACAACCGAGCACAAAAATGGCGTTCATCTTTTTAATTTTTGTTACAGGTATGACTTTGCTTTTAATTCAATTACAATTTCATTGAAAACAATGTCTGACAGACATGTACAAGGCTAAATGATTAACACAAAACATAGAAAATATATTAAAAAAGTATCATAAAGCAGAGTTACATACATTGCATTCTCATTAAATATTTTCACTTCAGAACAAAGAAGAATATGATGAGCTTTAGCAATATAGCTTTATTCTTACTGTTTCGCAAAAATGACCATAATCTCCTCAATTCAATTCAGCATTTATTTTTTCCTTCAACAGCACAAATAAATCAATGCTGTACAGTCTAGCAATTTACAATCGTAATCAAATCAACAGTAACTTGAGATCTGATAAGTACAGCATTTCATAAAGTTTTTATCCAAAAATTTATTGAATATAATACAATTTTGTTATACATCTATATTCAGCGTATTCAGTGTATTGATAATTTCATTGTAATAAGAAACAAAACAGGAAAAGATTCTCTTGAATTTAATTCAGAGTATTTATTTAAAAGAGAAATCTGTAAAAGAATCGAAGAAAATATGACTTGCCAAAAAGAATACCACAGTTTGCCCAAACAATTAATTTACGTGGTTTAAGCAGATCAACGGTCTATATTTATATTTTCTTCTTTTCTTACTTTTCATTTATGCTGGTATAGTTGTAGTTGACTGAAATGTATAATTTTGCTTTTAACATTTTGTGTTCTCTTTTGTTAAATGTTGATTGAATCATGGAGACATTAAATACCCGGATGGGTCAAAAAAATATTCAGCAATGATTAACCCTAATTCTATCCATGTTGGGATAAGGCAAGAATTATTCAATTAATTCTATCAGGTTGCTTAGGAAGGTGATATTCACCTTGGACGATGTTTCACCAAATCGTTCTTAAAGATAATGCACGACGTAAAGCCCCGGTCACATAGGGCCCCGGAACCAACACGATTCACCCCGACTCTTTGTTAATTCACAGTTAACTGCGTTAGAACAACGAGTCGGAGTGAATCGTGTTGCTTCCGGGGTCCTATGTGACCGGGGCTTAAAGAAAGACTGGAGTGCGTTAATGAGTCTCATACGCAAACGATTCTTGATCATTCAGCACAAAAACTGATACAAATCGTGCGTAAAGTCATTCTTACAATCTTTCGTAACTTGGTGAAACAACGCCATGGTTCACAATTCAATTGCACAGAGCACGAAAACAAATTTTGGTGGCATGGTGCGCTGAAACGTTGAGGAGAGGAGAGCCCAATATAACATAATAATGCCCATCCCCGGTAGAGACAGGATTAATGCCCCAGTCACATAGAGGCCCGGAAGCAACACGATTCAACACGACTCTTTGCTAAGTTCATAGTTAAATTCCTTAAATTGCTTCCAGGGTTCTCTGTGACTGGGGCATTAGCGAGGGAATGGGGAAAATTGTACATATTTACAAACAGGGCAACTTTTCACCAAAGATAGTGAATCTCCTTGCTTTTTGAACAGGGATGAAAAACAGGAAAGAATTTCAAGGTCTTTGTATGGTCAATAAAGGCAGGTTTGATGGAAAGTATTTTGTCAAAAGAAGAGTCTAACCAAAAATGATATTTCTTCAACAGGAGCAGAAAAAAAAGTTTGAGAAAAATTTGACTACTAACAAGAAAGTTATGAATTGGCAACTGATGACGTGATGTGTACACAACTGACCATTTATTGTATTCCTATCAATGTTATACAATGTTACTTTTCCCCCCAAATACAACTTTTTAAAATTCTACTCATAAATTTTTTCTACTCCTGTTAAAATTATTATTTTTGGGTAAACTCTTCTGTTAAAGCAGAGTATATAGGCGAAATACAGCACCAAATTTTTACATATAAAAGAATGTGAACTTCTACAAAGAAACATTGATTTCATAAAATTACATGCATGTATGTGTTTACTTTTCAAATTTCTCCATAAAAAAGGTGTGTAAGGGAGTGTTGCTGGAATGTCGCCATCAATAGAAAACGAGAAAAAAATTGGTTGAAAATCTAAACGAGCATTTTTCTACAAGAACGGTCAGCACAGCTAAGAAAACCCTGATGAAACTTTGGATTCAATTTGCTCATGGTGATCAACTGCAACTTGCAATTAAATGTAACTTTTTAACAACACTGTAAGGAGGTCGATTGCGTATATTGAGGTCATTAGCTTTCTCATTACTCTTTTCCTTTAATTTAAAACAAATCAATTACCTAAAGACTTCATTCTCATATTTCCACACAGAAGGAACCCATTGACTACTGGCACCTGGTAGCCCCTGCACAAAGTCTATGAGAATTACACAATTCAGTAGTCAATGGGGTAATACGATCTGATAATGGTCCGTATGGTGTTCACACCTTATGGATCCTGCTTGAAATCTAGCCAAGAGACAGATGCCAACTGTTCCAGAATATGGATAAGATATCATCCGTGTTTTCACAAAGTGATGGGGCCCATAGGGTATTGTTACACCGAATGAGTTACAAATCCATTGAAACGTGTCCTTCTACAGAATTAACACATTGTTCGATAGGATGCCTGTTGAATTGGCGCTATGTCTGGATTTCTTTGTCTTCGTGCAACAATACCCTTTGGCTCCCGTCCCTTTGTGAAAACACGGGCGATGTGCTCTCATCGCAAGTCAATGGCTAAGAGCATGGTTAGTGTTGTTCAAGACATTGTCACTCATAATTTTAATATTTAAACAAAATTGTCAAATCTAGCAGTCTGACCTGGATTATTACATTCATGTTGATGAAAAAACAACAAAGAATAATTAAAAAAAAAAGAAGGAAATTATACATGTGCTATCAAGATATCTGTTAAAATTGTTTAAGGTATACCATGGACATTTTATTCCTGCACAGTGTGCCTATGTAGGATATAATATAATCATTTTGAATTTTGGAACACTTAATAATGGTTTTGTAGCCTAATATCTTCAAAGCTTTATGTATACCATCAACCATTTGGGTAGCATTTAAGGTCTAGCAGTTGAGATTTTTTAAAACAAAAACTATGTTATACAATGCCTTTTCAGCTATTGGGTTATTCACATATCAACTTTTCATGCATATTCCGGAACGGTTGGCATCTCGGCCATTTGAGAGTACAGTCGAATCTTGTTATAAAAAACACCAATATAACGAGCTCTCTATATAACAAGGTACTTTTCCTGTCCCATCTCTTTGTATCTTATTGTATTTTGGCCCTGATATAACACAGTTTCAATGTAAAGAGGTAATTTCTCTGATCCCAACGACCTCGTTATAACGAGGTTAGACTGTATATCGTTGATTACGTCCCTCCTATTGTAAGATTTTCACAGCATCGGTTGCAACAAGATTTTTCTTTATTCCTCTGTCAAGTCTTCTATATACATATGTTTTTATATTTATGTGAATTTCTGGCAAATTTCCATGGTACAGTCCAACGTTGTTAAGAGCAATGATATAACAAGCTCTAGTTATAAAAAAAACCCGTCTTTTGTTTTCTATCGTATTCAAGCCCTGATATAACAAGGTTTCAATATCAAGAGGGAATTTCACTGGTCCAAAGAACCCATAGGTTAAACTTTATTATTTTGTATTCTAAATGTGGATCAACTTTCCTTTTTGGCATATTAAAGGGGAGTTAACCCCAGAAATTAATGTGCTGACGGTGATAGAGAAAAAAACACAACCAAATAATCAAACTGAAGATTTGGATGACCTATTCAAAAGTTATGAATTGTCAAAGCTTTGATTTACCTCCTCATGGGCTCCTCAAGTTGGCAACTTGAGGAGTCCATGGGGAGGTAAATCAAAGCTTTGACAATTCATAACCTTATCACTAGAGCGCTCACTGGTGGTCTGGTGATTAACACACTGATCTAGTTCATCCAGAGGTCGTGGGTTCGAGTCCCAACATGAGGCTTTGTACAAAGAATTTCACATTTTCTTCTTTTCATAGAAAAGTAGACAAAATTTACTTTTTATTCAAGTATAATACAGACAAAATGATTATGCATGCATGTTAGGATGAATCATGTAGATTCCTTGTCTAATTTTCTTTAAAAGGAACAAAATGTATGATTCCAAGTAAAAAGTGAATGGAGAATTCTCCATTATGATGTTGGCAGCCATTTTGTACTTACCAACTCAAGGAGTCCATTAAAGTTTTAAATCAAAACTTAGTAAATTCAAAACTTTTGAACGGATTATCCAATTCTGCTCAATTTTTCACAAATTGATCGTAATATTTTTTTTTCATTCACTAAAATCACTAGGGTTAATTCCCCTTTAAAGAACCAAAAACGTATTCAAAGGGCAAGAAAACACAAAATTGTCAAAGTACTTTCTATTTGCAAAATCATAGCAAATAGTCAATGGGATTACTCTGTTTTAAAAATAGAATCTTCTTTCGATTTCATATCACTTTTTATTATCCTTTTGCCCTTGTACTCGGCAGAAACGTGCAATTCCAGATAACATTTCTAATGAAGAAACCAAAAGTAACACACAATAAAGGGAAACAATGTTACAAAGTAAAAATCACTCACAATTATAAACAATATATAAGACCAAATTGTGCTGTGGTTAGTTGATTGTACTTCTGGGAAAAAACTTGATGATATTTTAGCCTGATGTGATGATAGTTTGAGAGTTAACATGATTGAAAGTTAGTGTGGGAAATAAGATGATTGAAAGTGGCTTTTAGTTAACAACTAAAAAAAAAAAAATCGGTAATCATTTTTCCATCAGCGGTTTTCTTAAAGAAGAACTACAAAGGAAATCATGAATACAACATATTTTACAAGTACGAAAAGGTGATTATGTGTATCATATGTTGAAAGAACTGTTTTATACCAAATTCGATCATGGAAAACAAAAAACCTAATTTTAGGGCTCGTTTTTGCACTTCGGTTTCGGGATCTTACGAGTTATTTCGAGTTATTTTGTGTTATTTCGGTAATGACGTCAAGGAAGGGACATTTGCAGAAGGAACCATCCAGCATAATTCTAGAGGGCAAACTGTCTTCCTCTACATGCTTTGAATTATTGTATTTATTTACTTTTATGTCCTGTAAAGCTATCCAAAATACTATGACGGCAAACGCTCTTGTAAGTAAAGTGCAAGTGCATTGTTGTCGTAAATCAAATGGTATGCCTTTTACATCTGAGAAAATAATTGCCACACTCAAGGAGTCGGGTTGTTATTGTAACATTTAATTCATTGGACATGTCTATTTACTGAATTTCACATCCTTTCAAGCAGTGTGTTGTGGATGCATAGCTCTATTATGTACACATAAGAAAATTCCTTCCTCTTATTATGCTGAGTAATGTTGAACATGAATACACCGTATCAGTCGGATAAATACTTTCTTTTGTGTGCATATAACGATTTCGAAGGCTTCAGTGGAAGTTGTTTGGTTCGTCCAATTTTTTTTTCATTCTTGCTCGAAATGTTGTCCCTTTTTTGACTTAACAATACCAATCACCTTTCGCATTATGTTCGTCAAACCTGTACGTTCCAGGTTTGATAATGTCTTTGTGATTCTCTTTTAAGATGATGTTCATTGCAACAGCATGAGTAAAAACACATTGCAGGAGGGGACCAGCAAACTGTTGAACCAGATGCTTTTGGTGATGTATAAATTATTATTATGAATTCGCAAACATTCGCAAACCCATAACACATTAACAAACTTGTCAGTAAAATATCATAAAAATGAGCTCTAAGTATTTTTATTACAGAATATTATGCAAAAATCTGGAAAACAGGGTTTCATATCCCACAAAATTTAACAAGCCAGTAAAATAACATTATCTTAATGAGCCCCAAGTATTTTCATCGCGGAATATTATGAGAAAAACAGGGTTTCACAACACAATCCCTATAAAATTGACCCTAACTTATCTCACTATACTAGCATGTATCTTGAAAGTCGGTACATGGAACAAATATTATTGATATAAACCAGAACTGCACATTGCTTCCTTATGATTTAGGCTGTATTTTAACATCTGCGCAGTATATATATATGAGCACCGAGAAGGTGGACCTGTGAGCTATACAAGCAGCCACCATTATCATTATTTTATTATTATCATTATTATTTATTTGCCCTGGATCTTGTATGATCAAAGGGGTAGTCAGCTGCATGGATTCACAACCGTCTTGTGCTCTATCCATTTCATAATAGTTCCATGGTTATTATTACCATGCTTTATCTCATCAGGAAATAGTTCCTCGGGCCGATGAATGATTCCAATTTTGATTCCATCTCCAAGCATATTCCAGAAAAATTGGCAACAATATCGTACAAATTTGCATAATATACCAGGTAGCTTGTTGGTGGTTCTCACAAAGAGAAAAATCTTATCAACTGCAATTCTAACATCACACAAATGAGTCAATGGGTATTTAAATTGATCAGTTTTACATTTACATATGCACAATAAAAATCATACCAATTTCAGAAATCGTTTCACTTTAAAAGGTTTTCATCCTGATACTAATTTTATATGCTATACAAATGTAATATTTGTTATTACAATCTTGTACTACATTTTCAAACTTTAAATTGTTTAAATTCCAATTAAGAGTTGTATTGCAAGATTGACAAATATTCATGAAAAAGGGCACATTTTTATTGCACAAATCTTTAAAAATACTTACTGACAAATTCAATTACTGTTATTCAAAAGGTATAGAAACAATTGTTATTTAGTAAGATCATTTAGTTTTTTCATCATATTGAAATACACATTTTCATCCTAAACATAAAACTGTTTTTAATTATACACACTTACATGTAAGTCTAATAAAAATCAATTCATCAAACACAACTTTGATTTATATAAAATATATTGTTTATGAAAATTAGCAGCTTTTTAATTATTCATAATGAAATTGGACTTGCATTAAAATCTCATTCACTTGGCAAATGAACATAGCACAGAAAACATAAATGACTATACGATACAAACTGAAAAGAAAAAA
>BQKZ01007140.1:21287-31506 GCA_036244855.1 Temnopleurus reevesii | reverse complement strand
ATTTTCTCAGTTTGTTTATCTGATTTTTCTTCACTCAATGAGAACATGACAATTCTAGGGATTGGTTCCCCTTTAAGCCGATGCTATTCAGTCGAGGCATTCGATAAAAATCAAAAGACGAACCCCTTTCTTTCTTTGATTTTTTTAACCCAGATAAAGCACACGTAAGAGACTTGGAAACATGATGTCGAAAATAACTTGGTCAAAAATACAACACGACCGCAAAACGAAGTGGTTTATGAACAATGGAGCCATTTGCCGTGTATTTATGCGGACACACCAATCACAAGCCGGGACCGATTTGAACATTTCTAAGGAGCATTGAATTGGCGATCGACTTCATTTTACAGAAATAGTTTATATTGTGTTATTCCATCTTCTTTGGATATTTTTACACAAGCAAATTTCTACCAACACCGAATATCAAATCGCTGAGATATTTTTGTCCATGTATTATCAGATTGGGCTTTAATCAAAATGCTAAATTTGCAATAATGTAACAAGTTCAATCGGAATTATATCATTACTTTATCATTTTTTGTCGAGGTGAAAATATAGAAATTTACACAAATTTAATTCAATTGGTACGGTAGATTTTTATTTGTTTGCTATATCCATCTTTTCCTCAGACATGTCAGACGATACTATATAAATCAGCTGCGCATTAATAGGGGGCCCGATTTGATTCCAGCCGACAAAATTATTCAAATGGAAATTTCTCCGGCTACTGATAAATCGGGTTAAAAGTTGGGACGCGGTAATCAGATTACGATGCATGGCATTAGCATTTATACGTGCGATATTCAGAAGGGGTTAACCATGGATATTAGGGGCAAAGGCCGACTCACACCTTTGCGCTCTTAGCCTGCGTCGGCCCAATTAAAAACGCTCCCTGCACGCAGGTCATACGTTGGACTGACGTTCGGCATACACTCCTTGCGCGCAAACCGAACGTCAGTCCACTATCTGATCCGCATATGCTGTGCGCTCGAAGAGCGTTTTTAGTTTTCAAAATAGCTGGGCCAACACAGGCTTAAAGTGTAAAGGTATGAGTCGGCCTTTAACGGTGCAAATAATGGTAGCCACATAGCACATGAATTCCTTCCAATTTTTGTAAAAATGTTATTCATCAATATTAATTGTGTTAATGATGTACGCATTGGGGGGAAAATGCTGTAAGTTTTAGATACTACATTCGATGTACTTCTGTCCATAAAATGCAGGGTCTCGCTAACTCATCCGATTTTAGTGGGTTTTCGAAATTGGTGGACAGAAGCATGTGGATGGTAAAAAAGCGAGTGCGCATCTGATGTGCGCATTGAAGAATCTGCAGATCAGCTGCGCACTCGTCATTTAATGCGCGCATCTGATGCGTACTCGTTTTTTACCGTCCACAATCCTCCGTCTCGTTCACTCATCCGATCTCGTCGAGAGAAAGTACGACACAAGGGGTATCATGGTTTTCTTTTAATCAACTGCCCTCGCTTCAATTCCATCGCCGCATTTACCGATCCAATTTGTCAGACAATGGGGAAATATAAAGCTTATTAGGTGGGTTAGGTTTTCGCTTTGCTTGTCTTTCTGTTCTATGTAAACATGAATGCACATGACAAGCTTGTATGTTTATTGCTCTGCTGTTTTTATCCATCAGCCATCAATCCCTACCTCCTCCCCTACCCCTACTTCCACCCGCTCTCAATCTTAATCCACAATGGATGTGTTCAAGTTTCTATCGTGTATAATATTATTATTTTAAAAACGACGAGCAAAAAAAGAAAAGATAAATAGTGAGTGAAAATGTTCAGTGGGGAAAGAGTCAATTTCATAATTTTTTTTTCATTTAATTCATATATTACTTCGTGAATATTTTTCACGCATTGATTTTGGGGAGTTCATATTTTTCGTTCCTTACAAACAACGGTTTGTCCAACAAATTTTCTCTACAAATTGTGCAAACGCAATCTTTCCCCTCTTTGCCTAACATATTTCTCTCCACAAACACACACACACACACACACACACACACACACAACTCTCTTTCTCTCTACCCCTCTCTCACACTGAAAGATATCTCTCTATTTCCGTGAACACACATTCACGCACACAGATAACGCTATTTCAACACACACACACACACACACTTACGCCGCCTATACATCACTCCTCTGTCAAGATACACACATACACACACACTCACACATTCCCAATTTTTTCTTTCTTCCCTCTCTACACATACATAAACAGCCACTACAGCACACACAAAAACACACTTCCCCATCCATCTGTCCCACCTTGTCCCCCGACACACACACACACCCGCACACACACACACACACACACATCTCTCTCGCCTTCTCTCTCTCCTATCCGCCATTTCTGCTATTTTTGCCCCTGTCACTCTCGGCACTGCGCTGTGTACAATGCGTTTCCTTCCACTCTCTATGCTCACGTCTAAAACCCCATGGCCCACGGCGTGCATTGATATTAACATTGAATGACAGATACCGATGACGTCATTCAGAGCAGGAGCTTCGCTGTTTTATTCTTACTCCCATTTTCATCCTTAGTCATATTCTGAATTCCAAAATACCTTCTCAGCACTCGTACAGTGTTGTGTACTCCTAGAATAGTAATGTTACTTTGTTTTTCATTATCCTAAACGATAACCTTCATGATGCATGTTGTCTAATTTCGACGTTGCACCTTTTTCAAAGTATGACAAATGAAACGAAAATAAGGAATGCTAATAATTATGGTCAATATTATCCCCATTTGTTTTTCGTTTCATCTTTTCAGCAGGGATGCAAAAATCAAAGATTGGTCAGGCCATCAGGTTTTTTCAAATAACCCCGGGTGCACGCATGTATATTTGCCTCCAAAATTGAATATTACATCTTGCTTTATACAATGATAAATTTATCGTCATGCCATTATCAAATGCTTCGTGAATATACCGCGGGTTGCGTTTCATAAAGTTAAGCGTAGATCTACGCACGACTCTACGAACGAAAAGTGACCATTTCTCAAGGTCAACACCATCTCCTGGCGCTGTAACTAATCGAAGAAAGGGTCACCAGTCGTTCGTAGAGTCGTGCGTAGATCTTAGAACAGCTTTCTGAAACACAATCCTGGTCAAAAAACGACCGATGTGTCGTCAGCTGTCGGTTTCGCGCCAATCTTTCCCGTGTGACCACAGCGCTACCGCCAACGTATTGAACCCCGGTTTAAGTGCTACCGTTTTGCCGGAAACCAGCCGAAGGAGGCCCTTAGAAGTTGAGCGAGCGTTTACTTTCAATTGGTAATGCAATGCCGAGCATCTCCATTTACCGCTTAAGCCTGCGTCACACCTTTGCGTTTTTAGCCTGCGTCGGCCTAGCGTGTTTTTTTTTTTACTTTAAAAACGCTCCGGGACAGCATACGCAGATCAGACGGTGGACTGACGTTCGCCTTGTGCTCAACAAGCGTATGACGAGCGTCAGTCCACCGCATGACCTGCGTCTTTGTGCGTCAACGGAGCGTTTTTAACTTCCAAAAATGCTGGGCCGACGCAGGCTAAAAACGCAGAGGTGTGACGCAGGCTTTACACGGGAGCGAATGCGTGGAACCGTAGGCTGGATTTTGCGGGCTCGATTTAAATGTATCAAAACAAATTGGGCACATAGAGAATACACTTGGCGATTTGAATTGGCGTATCGAAGGGTGCTCCAGTGTTGCACAAGACCTCATTTGATGCCCGGATGATAACAAAGTATCTTACGAGTGCGACAAATAAAGTAAAAAGCAAGAAAGAGAGAGCGACAGAGAGAGAGAGAGAGAGAGAACGAGAGAGGGTGGGGAGAGGGAGATATAAAGAGCGAATTGACCATAACATGCATGAGGATTACCGACATGTATCCAATAAATGACAATTTTGGTCATAACTTTTTGAGAAGATCCATATAGACATTTCAGTCTAACCGAACTTTAATAAACAACACAAAATATATCGAATGTAATAGCGTTATCAAATTTGAATTAATGTAAATTTTAACGCATATACAGTACCGACTAATCAAGTGTAATTCGGCTAACATTCTAATTTTATGCTAGCAGGTTTATCAAAACTTTTTGTAATAATACCTGTATTAACTAAAAAACGAATACAATTTTTTTCCTGACTTTAGACATCGATAATACACCATCCATTAGCCCAGAAAAGGCATTTTAACATCTGTTATAAAAAAAAAATAATTGGAACTTGTATTTCAAATCTTTGCAGTCATATCTGAAAGCTATACACACAAAAAACAAGAACCCATGGATCTGAGTAAAGTCGCAAAAAGTGACACTATAATGACACACCGGTGAGTATATCAATGAAAATACTCAACTGTGTGTCATTATTGTGTCACATTACTCAAATATGTTTTTTGTGTGTACACATGTTTACGCATTTGGTATTTATATATTTTCATTATACAAAATATTGTCTGTTCAAATTGGTTTGTGGAAAGTAAACCTGAGTGACTTGAACTTGAACTTGAATGTGGATATTCATTAAAAATTAATTTTGATCTCCCACAAATCTGTCCCTTTATTTAATAGGAACACTATTCAGGATTAGTTTTGCTGTGTGTGTGTGGGGTGGGGGGTCGTATCCTGTCACGCTACGGTTAGGCAACGGAATGAGTCGCAGGGATGACAATTTCACTATAACCCTTCATAAATCTTCTAAAAAAATGGACCGAAAACAAAAATCTGTCGATTTCTCTTGGGTTTGTGTTTTTCTTCCAAAACAACACAAATCAACTAGTAAAAGAATCCAAACCAGAATGTTGATAATATCCCAATGCCAAATACAAGTAATAAATCAGCGATAACAGCCCCGGTGGTGCTTAGTGCACAAGTGGGCAAGATATCACAGAGAGGGCTCGCGCTGCCAGACTCAAAATGCATTTGGGGAAATTAATCGTAATTGCAAAGTAGTGCAAGTCTTCTGTTTTGGCGCTACTGTTAGCTTTTAAGGTTGGTGATCCGTCAATTTGCCGCTTTTATCTTCTGGACCAGATTACTGCTGATCGTTTTGACCTAAATGTGTGGAGAGACATTATTCCCCTTTTGACGTCATATTTTCACATGCAAAAACAAAAGGGAACACATTTCAAGTGGGTTTTTTTAGCTTCAGAAGATGTGTATGTATTATTGATTTTCGTAGGTATTTTGTTTGTTTGTTTTTATTTTTCATGTGTTTTTTTCATATTAAAAGAAAATAAATTTCTTTCAATTATATATATTATTTACAAATTATTCGTACCTATGAACCGAACGTAAGTATAGTGACTTTTACGAAATAAAATCGATAATATTATGTGGCTCAATCTTTGCGAGATTCACGACATAATTATCTCCGTGTATCTCTTGGTATTATTTATTTACTTAATTATCTATTTATTAACAATACTTATTGAGAAGATCCAACCGGCGATCGCTGCTCTGTCTTGGGGTCCTTAGCATAATTCGCTCCTTTTTTTTTTAATAACAGTATGTCATGAGAAAGCTTTCGAAGATATTTGTTAGCTATTGAAGCCAGCGTCTAAAATGGACTGCATAGGACAACTCTACGTGTAGGAAACAGTGATGACGTTGTCTATCAGCGTAGAAGGTTTTGATAGATCTGAATGCCGGCATACGCGCACGCGTGGTGAAATGTCAGGCTAGGGAAAATGCTAAGGTGATCCATTAATTTACCGCTTTTATCTTCTGGACCGGATTACTGCTGATCGTTTTGACCTAAATGTGTGGAGAGGCATTATGCCCCCTTTTGACGTCATATTTTCACATGCAAAAACAAAAGGGAAACGCATTTCCAGTTTTTAGCCTGATGCCCCATAGTAGCCCCAATTGAACGCGATTTAACACGACTCTTTACCGTTTTGACCTAAATGTATGGAAAGACATTCCCTTTTGGCGTCACATTTTCACATTAAAAACAAACGGAAACGTATTTCGAATCTTCACCCTGAATGCCCCAGTCACATAGAAGCCCCGATTGAGCACGATTTAACACGACTCTCCATCTTTTTGACCCAAATGTGTGGAGAGACATTATGCCCCTTTTGACGTCATATTTTCACATGCAAAAACAAAGGCATGAAAAGCATTTAAAGTTTTTAACCTGATGCCCCAGTCCCATAGAAGCCCCGATTGAACACGATTTAACACGGCTCTCCTTCGTTGTGACCTAAATGTATAGAAAGGCATTATGCCCCCTTTTGACGTCATATTTTCACATGCAAAAACAAAAGGGAAACGCATTTCGAGTTTTTAGCTTGGTGCCCGAATTACGTAGAAGCCCCGATTGAACACGATTTAACACGACTCTTTGTCGTTTTGACCTAATTGTATGGAAAGGCATCATGCCCCTTTTGGCGTCATATTTTCACGTGTAAAAACAAAGGAAAGCAGTTCAAGTTGTCAGCCTTTGAAGATGAACATGTATTATTGATTTTCATGGGCTTTTTGTTTGTTTGTTTATTGTTATTTTCCATGTATTTCTTGGTATATAAATGTTAAAACAAGATTTCTTTCAATTGTACTGTTAACAAAGTATTCATACACTATTTTTTTTTTTACCTTAATGTATGGAGAGACATTATGCCCCCTTTGACGTCATATTTTCACATGCAAAAACAAATGAAACGCATTTAGAGTTGCCAGCTTTCGAAGATGTATGTCATATTGAATTTCGTGTGTTTTTTTTGTGTATTTCTTGGTATAACGAAAAATATTTCTTTCAATATAAAAGTATATGAAACGTGAAAAAATTGGTATTTAAGTTTGTAGGGGAACTTAATTGTCTTTTCAATGTTAATATTTCCACTAAAATTGATGTTTATTTTAAACCCTTAACAGACGGGGTGTAGCAAGATATTGCAAGAAATTGCATATCGATTCGCGTATTACAATTCGCGTACGGTCTGCGCTCTTTACAAAATGAAACTAAAGATTTACTAGGCGCGTGCTGATCAACTACAACTTGCAATCAATACACTTTTCTAGCAACACCACAAGCCATAAGGGAGATTTAAATTCATCAGCCAGTGTATTCCACTGCTATTTTGCCATCAAAAGTTACTTTCTTGCACGGCAATGAGCATGATAAGGGCGCGAGCGAGGTCTTGGACATGCTTCGATTTCAATTGTGAGATAGATAATGAAACGAAAGAAGGAAATTTGAGTTACAGCGTGGAGGCGGGCCCCATATGCAGGGAAATAATAAGAAATTGGAGCTGCATGTAGAACGCGTGAAAGGATGAAGAAAGCTTTTTTGAAAAGACAAAATGAGAAATAGAAGTAATTGTGTGTAAGGGTGCGTGTGTGCGTGTGTGTGTGTGTTGGCGTGTAAAAGAGGGGAAGAAAATGTGTGTTGTACAAGTGGGTATGGATGTTAGAGTGTACTTGTTTGTGTGTATGTGTTCGAAGAGTGGAGTGTGTATGTGTATGCGTGCGTATCTGTGTGTGTGAGTGTATGTGTGGTGTGTGGGTGAAAGAGAGCGAGGGAGTGTGCGTGTGTGTGTGCTTGAACGTGTAGATATGTAAATAGTTTGGGTATTTGAGAGTGCTTTTAAGAGATCATGTACGTGGTGACGTGTTTGGTGATAGATGAAAGAAAAGAGAGGAATGTTTTATTGAGTGATGTGTGGTGAGGGATGAGTTTTTCAAGGAATAAATTCCACTAGGCACATATTCATCTCATTTGGGTTGAGTGCAGCACAATGTGGACGAATTTCTTGCTGAAGGAAATGAACACCATGGGTGGGATTCAAACCTACGATCCTCTAGTTGAAAGGCGAGAATCATAACCACTACGCCACGACGCCTTCAAATGTCTCTATCTATCCATTATCTGACTCCCCATCTCTCCATCCATCTCAACATCCTATTCTACATCTTGTGTGTCGGTATGTAACTGATCGGCACGTTCTCCGGTTTGGACGTGATGTCGTTTGCCCCCTCATTTGTCAAACCCATGCCATTAGAATAAAGATTTATGTTTCGATTAGCGCCCCGCATGTTCCATCCAACATTTTCCTTCAAAACCTCCTGGGGTTTTTTTTATATTACAACCCATACTATCCCACAAAGGAAAATAATTAAATAATAATTTTGATCATTCACTGCTCGTGTATTCTTCACCTAAGGACGGGTTGGTGAAATCTATCCGGAACGTCGTGTTTTGGGGGTGTTTTTTTTTCTATCTTCTTTTTGTTCAAGCTCTGCTCAACTTCTGCTCAACCTGTGCTTGGTCCTTATCAGAACTATCTCTTGAAATATATTCCTCCACATTACATGGTGCTATACCGCAATGCTTATAATATTAGGCAAGTTTTGATTTTAAAAAATTCTCACATCTGATTTCTATTTTTCTTCTTTTTGTTGCATAATATGAAATGAAATGTTTCTAGAGAGGCCTCAATGTGAATAACGTTTGAGAGCTCATTATTTTAGGTGAATTTCAGTGTTTGGTTTCAGTAGTTCAGAAATTTCCACTGTCCAACATAAAAACCCTAAATTATACAAAATATGGGGCCCGTAAATTGAAAATTACTATTTCTTTGGTACATGCTTTGCCATAGACTTTACGATTTACATTTATCACAGGTTTAATTGTATCCTTTATGTTACAGGTCCCTGGTGTTACGCAAGATAACATACTAAGTCCTCTTCTATTCATGAAATACATAAGAACGTTCATATTACATTAGATTTCTATCATTCAAAGAGTGAGCTTCTAACTCCTTCTCTATGGACTTTTCTATTAAAAACAGTTAAATGTCGACATCGTTACAATAAATTTTAACCTGTCTTCGTCAGCATAATGATATAGACAATCAAAACGTATTTACTTAATATCGAACGTATTTTCTTATCGAACGACGACTGTGAAAGGGGCTTGAAGAAGACTGCATGTGTTTTCATCATATCACGTCTCTCCATACATGCCCGCGGGCAAGCAGCATTCTCCCCCACTCTAATAGGAAAGCGTTGGCGACTCGTAGCTGCCATTTTGGACCGGTTTGCGAGCTATATATTGCATTCAATGCCTCATCGCATGACGATTCGCCTTGATAATGTACTGGATTTGCATTTGCTCATCGCATCTCGTGGGTTTTTTTTCTCAATATACATACGTCATTGTTAATATCAAAGTAATGAGTAAAACATATTTACAAACATATTGATGTATAGGATAAATACTGCGGGAGTAGAGTGTACAGGGCATAACGAGAAACAATTTAAAAAACAATAAAAAAAAAATATGTGAACAATTGTCATTGTACGATAACTGTCAAATGATATGACAGACATGTGTGAATTCAAATTATGATGGGACGATAATTTAATAACAAAGTAAAAATGCAAAATTAAAGCGGCATAGCCTGTCAATATGTATAAATAATGCACAGAGTGCTTAGAAACACTTCATATTACGCTCTATATAAATGTTGTGCATTATTATTATAGATTTGCTATATGGTTAATTTGGTAAGAGATACATGTACTAGTATGCGAACGTATGATAGTCATGAAAATTATATTAAAAGATATAGGAATTTATACAAGTTAAAATATACGTACACGTATATACATTTTTACAGTCATGTAACTCTTAACATGAGCGAGGTTAATATTCTGTCATAGAATCAATATGTGGATTATAATACCTGCACATTGTGGAACATTATATAATTGTTGCATAATCGTATAGGCTAATTCTAGTGTCCTTTCTGCATATTCACTTTAAAAATCCAATGTTATATTAAAGGGGAACTTCACCCACACATTGATGCACTCTCAGTAGATGAAGAAAAATACAATGATCAAACTGTGAAAATTTGAGCAAAATCCAAAAATCCATTCAAAAGTTATGAATTTTCAAAGTTTGGATTTAAACCCCTCATGGGCTCATTAAATTGGCAACGTACAGGCACAACATGGCTGCCAACATGGAGAAATCTCCATTCACTTTGTACACAGAATTTCACATTTTCTTCTTATTCTAGAAAAGTAGACAATAAATCAACAAAATCTATTCCGAAATGCATGCACAATCAAAATGTCCATATCATACTTGAAGAGAAAAGTACAATTTTATCTACTTTTATAGAAAGAGAGCACAAATTTGGCGCCCCCGCCCCTCCCGGCTCATCTGACAAGCAAAAAAAAAAAAAAAAAAAAA
>BQKZ01007140.1:4569-17495 GCA_036244855.1 Temnopleurus reevesii | reverse complement strand
TAATTAATTGATGAGATGTGATTAAATATCTAAACAAAAGATTTACCTTGACAAAGAATATCATCTTGGTGGGTTTTTTTTTAATTTATAATCGATTTGTGAATTTCATCATTTCTAACACGGTCCCTGCCTCTGTTTTATATCTGACAAATGAAGATGTCTGACGTCACAATGGAAAATATCCGTTGCTCTCTAATGGCGTATCCCTTTCCATCTTACAAGCATACCATTATCTGTGTAAACATTGTAGCAATGAAATATACCACCGTGTATATTACATGCAGACCATGATATAAACACGAAGTGTATTCTCGCTATGTGAAACGTACAACACGTCGTGTGTCAATAAATCGAGTGAAAGGAAATTTCAGATGCGACTCTTGCTAGCCAATTTTAATATTCTGCCAATAGGCCGTCATCTGTAGCATGAAATTGATGGCGTGTTGTTTATGCAGGATTGCAGGCTTGCATGATTGAAGGTATTATACTGCAAATGCACACACACCATGGTATATGTTATTGTTGGCCTTTTCAGATTGGTACAGTCGTGTTTACACAAAGCTTGAAATTAAATTGTCATTGAAATGAATTTACCCTGTTCGCTTTATACTTGTATTATTCATTATCGTAAAATTTGTGTAGGGTATCGTTACATCGTTACATCCAATCGATTGTATGAGTGATATTCTAAATACAAAAAAAAATATCAATCATAAGTATATGGGAAATCATGAAGTAAAAATTGTGCAATTGATCGCGGCAATCTCTTTTATGTTACGAGCCCCAGGTGCGCTGCACATTTAGGCAAAATTTCATATATTAAACTTACAGAGCTTTGACTCAAACATATTACCAAACAGTTAAGATTTTAAACCATAGACAATATTGTTTAAAAAAGAAAGTTGGCTATGAATTTCGCTTCAGTTCATGTCTAAAGCTACTGCATGTATTTTTTTTTTCTTTAAAAATGTGCAAAATTCTCGCAAAACATTTCCATGTACATGTCAATAGTCATCTTTTGAATTATGTAGATGTACATGTACCTCAATCAAATACATGTCCAATACTACATATTTCTTCATTTAAAAAAACGATTTATTCAAATTAGTATTAAGAATGAAGAATTTAAACAAATACAAATCAAATGGTGTTACACAGGGTAACATTCTGTGACCTTTACTTTTCATAAATTACACATTCACATTATACATACTGTGTATGTAGTATCGCTGCAATCTTTCCCCACGGCATGGCCAGACTGTATATCGTGTCTAGCCAACGCTGCCGTATGCTATAAGCACATTGCATGCATGCTTTCATTACTCTTTTTTTTTTATCAGATATAGCCGATCATAATTGGCTTTAGACGAGCGTGTCTGTAATAATACTGGCGTGTACCTTTCTCATTAACTTTCACTGTCAGCGGAGACAAGTCGCTTCTCGCGTGTTGATTTTGGCCTTGCAAAATATATCAGAATTCTAATGTCTATATTGCATTGTCCGTCAAAAAAATGGTATGAATATTATATGAAGAGTGTCGTTTTTCATTGTAGGCCTACATGTGACATGGATTGATAAAGTAGCTACATGCACTTACCATCATCTTTGTTGAAGTTCTATTTTTTTGTGAAAAGGTTCACTTGAATTATGAATTGTTTTTAAAAATGAAACACTAAAAAAGAAAAGATGAAAGCCATTTTCCTTTTCCTCATCTTTTTATAGACATGTAGTAGCATTATAGCAATTTTTACGACCAATTAACAAAAATGTGTTTTGTATATTTGTTACAGGTTGATTATCGATCCACATATTAAAGTTCTTTTTCTCTGCCCATTTCATTGATATACCAGTTAGTACATGTATGTAATTATTTGTATGAAGCATACAATCCTCAAACGTCAAACATTTATTAATTATCATCACCTAATCATTATTAATTATGTAATTTTTAATGTTTTTGACCTGTGTAGAGTTGAATGGGGGGGGGGGAGAATGACATGTCGGTCATGGTAGTTCAGATAATCCTTTCCATACCCTGGCAGCGTCTTCAACTGCATTCTGGCCATTTCTTTCTTTTCGCCTATCTCTCAATATTTTTCTCTGTTTGTTATCATATCTGTTCTTTAAATACCATATATATAGTTTTTTTACTGGAAATGCCTAATAGACAAAAAATAAAATAATTAAATAAATCTGCTTTTGAGCATGCAATATTTTGAAATATCATGGAAGAAATTTAAATTCAAATAAATCTCCATCAAGGCTCCTTGGCCTGAGTGTTCTTCATTATGTGCCTATATTATATTTGGGGCTTCATTTTGCAAAAAGATACTCAATACTGACGTCCCTTATTCGTGGTGGTGTACATTGTAATATTTATGTTTTCATTACACCATTCATTGCTATTTGCAACTACTGCTGGGCCAAAAGTTTGTCCTACAAAAATAAGGAGTCAAGGACTATTACATCAATACATGCTGAGGAAAAGTTCGCATTCACTTGAATTTTTTCCACAAGTAACTTAGAAACATGTCATTTTTCAAATATTTCTACAAAAATCAATTGTAATTTACAGCGTGTATTCCATTTAAAAGTTGTTGCGTGTTTTGTTTGTGTATGTGCGTGTGTGTGTGTTTTTTTTTGCAGCACTGTGTGTGTATTCTTTAAACGACGCAATATTACACAAATTCCCAATTAAGAAATTACATTTCAATGAAAGCCCCCCCCCCCCCACACACACACACGCACACACACACATACAGACACTCGTCAACTTGAGCCATTTCTGTACATGTAGGATTGAAATAAATTTATATTTATTTGGGTCAATATTCTGAATGTATTTGATATGTTTTCTCAGTCAATTTTCTAACTTTTTCAAGCAATATAACGACTCAATTATTCAAAACCATTATGTACCGTTATGCATTCTGCGCAAAAGCAATGCTCCAAATCTAAATTGTTCTTAAAATAGTTTGACATTAACTGGGAAAACCTGTATATTTTTATATTAATACACATGTACACGTAATCACTTCCTTAATATGGTATCATGATTTATCTTGTATGGAATCATTGCTTTCCATGGTAATTCCCTTCAAACGTATGACCATCCTCCTGCTAATAAACGCCCTTGGGCAAGGTGTGAAATGCGTTTGACAGGTCGCTTACGCGCCACTGACTTCGACAAAAAGCTCCCAAAACAAAACTGTTAATAAAAACAGAGATAGCGTGAAAAGGGCGAGAACGTTCATCCAGAAAATAAGCAGCGTTAAATGGTGGAAATTGTCTCTTTCCACTCTCACACTTGCGAGCACATTATCTATTTTTCATGCCTACCACAGCAGACAACTCGATTTAAGTCATTAAACATCGCCTTATAATCTAGAACGGCGTGAATTTGTGTATGCATGCATACTATATCCGTAATGGTTTATGCATATAAATGATGCTGGGTTTTGCCAGCAGTGTGTGCCCCGGTCTTGCGTATGATTTTTATTTGAAAATTGCATTGCGATCCTGCGTGCATTTCAGCAATGCGATTTCGCTTTCACCCAAACTGACTTCAGTGTATGTGGATGGTATAAGATTGGAACTATGTGGCGCTGGTATTTGCGATCTGCTCTGAAATGACGTCACAGGGGAAAATTCATTAAAATTTGACTCTGCGCGATGTGGTACTGAAATGCCAATCACTCTCCCCATGCATCTGTCCATCTCTCTTTCTTTCTCTCCCCCTATTCATGGTCATCCTCTTTTGTTCCTATCTCTTCTGGGGTCTGTAACATACAAGATTCAATCAAAATTATGATAAATATCAATCGTAAGTCTATGGCAAAACATCTATCATCGAGATACGATTAATTTTTAATTGATAGTATGTCTATTTTGTTACAGGCCCCTGTAAGTACATGTATACATTGTAATTCAATAAAACGTAGTTTGTACATACATGTATGTAGGGAATTTTTACTGCATATTTCATTTTCTGCCATCATTAATTCTTTTTCTTCATTTCTCTCTCTACTTTCTCCCTATCTCTCGAGTCATATTCATGTTCATCTTCTTCCCTCCCTATCTCATCTGTGAGTACATTGTACATGTATAAATTGTAATTCAATAAAACGTACTTTGCACATACATGCAAGTATATATGTAGGATATTTACACTTCATATCTCCTCTTTCTGCCTTCATTCATTCTAGGGCCTATATCTTTCTTTCTCTCTCTCTCTCCCAATAATGCATGCTATAATAATAATGCACATACATGTATGTAGAGTATTTTCTCTGCATATCTCTCCTTTCTGCCTCTATTCATTCTTTGTCTTTCTCTCTCTCTCTCTCCCTCCCTCTCTATCGCAATATATATGATTATAATTATAATCCACACATATAAAATATAATCATGCATGCTGATGTAATCATAATGCACAGCATGCATGTATGTAGAGTATTTTCTCTGTATATCTCTCCTTTCTGTCTCCATTTATTCTTTGTCTTCCTTTATCTCCCTCTCTCTATATATATCTCTTGCAATTATGTAATCATAATTATAACCTATAAAAGTATACTATAATCATAAAATATAAGTATTGTTTCCCCCCTGCCGATGGTCTCTTATTGCCAGACTAATAAACCTTATCATTCCTTCTTTTTTTTCAATTATCAATTAAACATCTCAATTCACATTTGAAGGTGTTCTCTAAAATTAACTTTATTGATTTTTCTTTGCGCCATAAACACAGTGTGGAGGCGCCGTGGTGTAGTGGTCGCGACTCTCCCCTTTTAACTAGAGGGTCGTAGGTTCGAATCCTACCCATGGCGTCAATTTCCTTCAGCAAGAAATTCATCCACATTGTGCTGCACTCAACCCAGGTGAGGTGAATGGGTACCTGGCAGGAATATTTATTCTTTGAAATGCCAAGTGCGCCGTGAATGGCTGCCGGGCTAAAGCCAGGGTAATAATAATGTAAAGCGCCTTGAGCACTCAGCAGAGTGGATACGTGCGCTATATAAATTGCATCTATTATTATTATTATTATTATTATTCACCTCCTTCTACATATCTCGGAACAAATACTCCACCTCTCTCTCTCTCTCTCTCTCTCCCACACACACACACACACACACACACACACACACACACTTTCATACAGTACAGTACATGAGTTTTGTGAAAGCTGACATGTTTGTATGTGTATCTCCCTCTTTCTCTTTCTCTCTATATAGCTCACTCATTCACTTTCGCAGTTCAATGAGTAACACATTCCAAATCTTCTTACCAAGGCGATTGTGGGACTCCAAATTTATCACTTTAATTTGTCCCAATCGCTTTCAAATTGGCATGTTTGGAGGGCTTTGGTTGCCTTGAAAAAAAAGTTCATGAAAAAAAAAACTTCCCAGGCGTATATGTACACAATAAATACACAACCTGTTATATATATATATATATATACGAATCCACCCAAAAAGGAGGATAAGTATATTGTAAGTTTAATATTTCTGCCCCCATTTAAATTGTCATTCGCCTTATCCATCATTCTAAGGTATGTCATTCTTACTATCCTTCAGATTCATTAGGATAATTATATTCGAATTCATCATGAACGGTCATTCGTTCAAGATCGTATTTTGAGTCCTTAAAGGGGTACTATTATGAAAATACAAGTTGATCTGTATTGATGTATTATACCATTATCAATATACCCTTTTCACTGAAAGAGAGTCCAAATGTGTTTCATATATTTTATAATATTTTTTCTTCATTTTTATGTTGGCTTAGTTGGGAACGCCCCTAAAAATTTCTTTCAAATGTCAATCATGTTGTGACATCACAAGAGTCAAGTTTGTTCACCTTTCTAAATCATGTTTCAGAGCTGGTTCTGAAAATAACAAAAGGAAATATGTAGATCAATGCAGGGGTTTCAATTCAGGTGATTGCGCAAAAATAAAATATATGAAACAAATTTGGGCCCTCTTTCACTGAAAAGGGTATTGATAGGTATAATACATCAATACAGATCAACTTGTATTTTCATAATAGTGGACCTTTAAAATCCACAAAACATAAATTTCCACTGTTTTCTCTCACTCTCATATGATCAAGATTTTACACTTTCGTATAATTTCAAAAGTAATTATGTTCGAAGATGCTCGAATAATATGAATCTATTATATTTATTTTCCGTTGGATAAAACGTGTATTTGTTGGAAATGAAATTAGAGTAAAAACAATAAAATGAAATGAAATAGAAAAAAATACACTTGTACTCTTTTTCTTTTTCCCTATCCTCCTCCCGTTTCTCTTCTTTATCCTATCATCTCTTTCTGTCTCAATCTCTATATCTATTTCTATCTCTATTCTCTATCATCGTTACTAACTTTCGATGTACTTTTTTTTTCTCTCTGTCTGTCTCTCTCTCTCTCACTCCTTCTTTCTTCTCTATCATCATCACTAGCCTTTGTTTTTCTCATCTCTCTCTCTCTCTCTCTTCTATACCATCGGCATTAGCTTTTGACTCTTCTCTGTATTTCTCTTTCTCTCTATCAATCTCTTTTTTCCTTTTTCCTCTACCATCATCACTAGCTTTTGATGGGCGCATTTCTTGATCGATTCCACAATCATTCCTCAGGAGAAGCTTGAAGAACAACCGGTGTGGGGTTTCACAAAGTCTTCTTTTTTTCGACTCAATTTATCACTAGAACTCTATTATTCGAGGGATTAAAAAGTAATGATATCTTGGAGATCTTTAATCTACGAATTAGTTTTACATTTTTTAATCAAGACAGTTCGATTATCAATGAATTCTTATTCATATTTATTGATTTTTTTTATCTGAATTTGGATTAGGTTTTATCGTTAATCAACAGCTTGGATTAAAAACTAATCCTTGTGGTTCAAAATCATATAAAATCAATCTATAAAAAAAATATTCCTTTAACAGTTAGGCCAAAATCGTCTAGATCCGCTCAAATGCCATTTTTGAAAGAATAACGTCGGTCGCTCGGAAATTATTCTTTTGGGGGTTTTTTTCATACAATTCATAAAGAAAATAAGATTTGGAAGGGGTGAAAAGCCAAAGATCATGTAAACATGACTTTTCATGTTGTATTTGAATCAACAGAATCCTTCAAGTCCTATTTAAAATCGCATCTGTTCTCATCTGACTAATCATTTTATGCTTTCTATGTTGTTCGGGAGATTCTCTCTCTGTGTCAAAAAATGTTTGTTACTTTCTATTTCCTTCATGTTTCTACTATTTGTTTACTTTGTTTTCCTTGGTTCTAAAGCGCCATGAGCACCTTATGGTGGACCTGTGCGCTATATAAGTAGCCACCATTATTATTATTATTATTATTTTACATGTTTATGTATATGATTTTAATGTGAAATTTCAATTTGAGTGAAAAGTGAAAGAAAAAATTTTCAGTGGGTCGGTTGGTTGAGGGCATCCAATGGTTGAGGGCATCCAAAAAAAAAATAATTTTTTCGAAGGGGGGGGGGGGCTTCACGCACGGACAGATCACTCGCTATTCGCAATTCTTTCTCAACTGGAGAAAGGCTTTGGGAAAAGCCCCCCTGCTCAGCTCATCAGAATGAAGGGCCCAGGGCAGTGTTTCACCAAATCGTTCTTAAAATTCAAGAAAGACTTGAGTGGAGTGCTTTAACCAGTGTAATACTTGTAAGATTCTTGATAATTCAGCACAAGATCCAATACCAATCGTTTGTAATGTTTTTTTTTTTTTATCTTTGTGAAATACTGCATCGATCACCTGCCGTTCGTATAAGTTCTTTCTTGAGAAAGACTTGGTGAAAAGCCCCCCTGCTCAGCTCATCAATCAGAAAGAAGGGCCCAGGTGCAATAGCTATCTTGAGGCCCATCATTAGTGAGTCGTAGATGACACCCATTCTCCACGACGAGAGAGGAAGCGAGAAGAAAATACATCGCTGGAAGGAAGATCTCACACAACGCGAGAGAGATGCGTACAGTAGTGCACAGAATCATGTACACTGCAAAATACTGGTGTTAAATAAGAGAAGGCCACATCAGATAGGAAACGAGAAGAAAATATATCGCTAGAAGGGAGATCTCACACAACGCGACATGAGATGCATGGATATACTGTACACGATCCTGTATACTACAAAACGCTGGTGTTAAACCGGCCGAATGTGTTAAAATAGACCCATTTGGAATCAATTTGATATATATCTAAGCACCTTCTGGACGGGTGTTGTTTAATCCCCTAAACAATAAGAGTCGACACTTGATTATACTGTTATTGATTTGATTCTTAAACGGGCATTATTTAACACTTTTCTGGTATGGTCCGAGATTCCGACTGATGCTAAATCTAACACCAGCATTTTTGCCGTGTACTCCATAAAAACTCATCTCACTGATACACGCTCTGCGTCCTTCACTTTTTTTTTGTTCTTTCTTTTTTTTTTTTTGTTCTTTCGTTTCTTTCCCCGATTAATTGTTTAACTATAACATAATAAAAAACTAAACTTTTTAATGAAAACATGTTTTAAAGTGAGCACACTTATCTTCAGCTTGTATGGCCCTACCCTTATATTGTACTCTCATTTATCAACGCATACAAACATAATTTATGTTGTGCTCACAAACTAACCAATGTAGTATTCCATAAATATATCAATTATGTAATTTTGACAAGTACAAAATTGCTTTATATTGAATAATATTGCTATCTCAACAAGTCCAAATAAAAGGGCAAATCATGGGGGTATGGCATCTCCCAGAAGACACGATAGAGAATAAAAATATCCACAAATGCACAAACTTCAAATTGATGCATCCAGCACGCCAATTAATGCTATGAAAAAAAGGGACATTACAAAAATAAGTACGAATTACGTAAAGCTGGCCTTTTCTGCTGCCGCAGCGGACTTAAAAAATAAAGAACTTCTTCATACTCCAATAATGATACATGTATTACTATATCTAGACGTTTGTATATTTCGTGCTTCTTCCTTTTTGATCACTCTGGAGCTCGAAGTGCGTAAAGGCAGAAAAAGAAGAAGAAAGAGAATGAAAAGAAGAAAAAGAATAAAAACAAAAACAATTGTTCTTTTATTAATTAATCGTCCTTGTGAGTTCTTGGTCTATTTATTTTTGCATCAAGTTTATTATTTTCATGACATATAGTAAAATTTCTATCTGGAAAATATTTTTGAAAAAAAGATAGATCTCGTGATCTTCCTTTCTCCACCCTCTTCAACCCCAACCCCTTCAACGTGCCCCTCCCCNCCCCCCCCCCTTTTTTTTAAGTTTTTTTTCCCCTTTCTTTTACCCCCCCCCCCCCTTCTCTTTATATTTCAAATATCCCCCTCCCTACATTTTCACATGAAACGGTACGTACATGATTCCAACAAGCATCTCCATTTTCTGCATAAAACGTTCACAACAAAAAAGTGGATGCCACAATAGGTGTAATGGTTTGTAAACGCGAATGACCCAAATGACATTCAATACGCTATTGTATAGATGTGAATCGAATTTGCAATACACGCGTTATCAGCTTATTCACTCATCATCGATTTTCATGAGCTTTAATCCCCTTTCCATTGTGCGTGTGAATGATAGGTGGCCTTATTGCTGAATGGAATAGAATTAGTGGAAGTAAAGTAGGTGGCGGAGGGGTAGTGATATGGTCAAAGACCAAATATATCACTTTCGAAATAGATTCAAATATTATGCAGTCTTCTTTGTCCAAACGCACAATCACAAACTATTTGTTCACCTTGTATGAAATAATCGCATTTCAATCAAAAGGAATGTGGATAGCATGCAGTGGTTGTTGCTAGGTTGGTCAAGCTACTATGTTTGTCCAACCTAGCAACATTAATCTCCCATTAATGTATGCAAGTAGCATTCTGATTATTGTACTCTCATTATTTGTTGACAGCTTAATACATAGTTCGTCTGGGGGCAAACGTGAATATATTTGAATACATTATGAAAGTGGTCTATTCGGTTTTCTGATGAAAGGGGACGTGTTTTTCATCGTTCGAATTTGTGACTCATTTCTTAAAATGTACTCGTCGGCCCGCTCTTCCTTCTTCATCCTTGGCTTTATTTCTTAATTCCTCCTCCTTCTCCCCCTCCTCTTTCTCACCTCTTCTTCCTCCTCCCTTTCTTTTTCTTTTCTTCATCATCAGATGCATTCTTCTTTCATCATGCTCACCCTTCTTCTTCTTCCTCTCCTTCCTCCTCCTCTTCCTCCTCCTGTTCTTCTTCTTCTAACCCATATTCTTCTTCTCTCCCTTCTTCTTCTCCTTCTTTTTCTTCTTCATTCTTCTTCTTCATCATCATCATCATCATCATCATCTTCTTCTTCTTCTTCTTCTTCTTCTTCTTCTTCTTCTTCTTTCCCTCCTCCTCCTCCTTCTTCTTCTTAGTATCCACTTTCCTAATATCCCTACTAATGGCGTCTTTTGATTGTTATTACCTTGTATTTCATTATTTTCATTCATTTGCTCTGAGCGCTTTAGCATCTTCTTAGGAAGGAAAGTGCTTAAAAATCTACGTTTTATTGTTATTATTATTATTATTTATTCTTATAATTATCATCATCCTCATCATCATCACTCTTCTTCATCTTTTTCTTAAAATAAAGTTAATAATACTAGTTCCACTTATTCTCCTTTTGTTTTTGTTTTTCTTCTTTTCTGTTGATCTCCTTCATTTCTTACTTTTTCTTTTTGCTGAAATTTCTATGCTGTTCTTTTCCTTCCTTCTCCTCATCTTCTTCAGCTCTATTTCAGTTAAGTTCATTTTTCTTCTCTTTTCTTTCTTATTTTTCTATTTAACATTTGTTCCCCGATCACTCTCTCCTCATTATCATACTTTTATGGTCTTCCTTCCATTTTCACTTAAATATTCTTAAGTATTAAAAGTTATTAAGTAAAATACTTTGAACATCATAGGTGAGAAGCAAAGATGATGATTAAAATTAAGGAAATCACAATAATATAGATTTTCTTCAGATTTTCTTGTAAATTTCTGTCTGCTCTGCAAATCAGCAGAGCTCACTGATCACATCATAATATGATTCTATGGTATTCTTGTCCAGATTCTGTGCATGCTTTGTATTTCGATTTCTTGGTAGCAGCAAACATTCTTCTCGATCTTTGCTCCTTTTTCGAATCAATGATATTTATTGACAACATAATTTTTCATCTTCATTTTCATAGATCAAATTATTTTCGTCGTCAGCTTCACCATCATCATTATCATTGCCATTATTATCATCATCATCATCATCATCATCATCATCATAACAATTATCATCATCATTGTCATCATCATTATTATCTTCACCATCATCATCAACCACCACCATCTTCATCATCATCATCATCATCATTATCATCCTCATCATCGTTATCATAATTCTCATCATCATTATCAATATCATCATCATCATCATCATATCATTGAAAATTCAACTGCACATCTATTGAGCCTACATCTAATTACTAGGTTTTGATATATAAAACAAAACAATTCATGCACATTGCAAGATCGACTTTTATTTGGTCTACCCCTCCACCCCTCCCCCTCCCATGTTAAAAAAAAAAATAAGAAAAAAGAAAAGCCAAATATGCCTTGCTGACTAGGCCCGGATTATCTTGTATTTTATTTTTATTTCTATTATAGTTTTTTTTTTTTGTAGTCTATATCTTTTACAAAATCTAGTATTCTGGAGTAGCCAGTAGGTTAATTATTCTAGCCTAGGCCAGGCCCTTATTAGCTGGGCTAACTGTCAGGCCTAGGGCCAAATCAAAATTAGATCCAACTTTAGTTTTATCCTATCCCATCATCCCCTTCAACATGTTCAAAAGCAAATTGCCTAGATTCTTCTTACACCTAAATTTATATTCTCAACTTTATTAAGTTACATCATTAGCCCAAAATAGTCTATCAAAAACTGTTCATTCTTACCAAAATATCCCCTGAGCCGGTAAAGGCGGAAGAGTCTGTTTATAAACCTCCAAGTGGCGATCCATTTCCAGAATTCCATCGAACTATAACCAGGATAGACCAGCGCGAGCAAGTCAACCGGCAAAATTGTAAAGAGATCGATTGGGAATGTGGTGCGAAGGTAGTGAATCTTTATCTTATTGCTATCCGAAATCAAAATCCCATCCTTCATGTATCCAAGAAAGAATCGCATGACAATGTCCATCAGATAAAGAATGTCGCATGTGTAGAGAATGATCCATAATACGATGATTTCGGAGTCGAAAGAAGCAAGGAAAAGATCGAAGCTGAACGTCGTTAAAATGGAGATGATGATCAAAGTTTCCCATGCCTGCATTCGACTGTTTTTTGGATTTAGGAAGAAAGATTGGGGCTGGATAATGATCGTTGCTCGATCAGAGCTCCCACCAGTTTCTGGTTCTTCAAGTTCAAGGCTTACCGTCCTCCGAGCCATCTTGAAATTTTATCGAATTCTAGCAACGAAAAAAAGACGGCTTGCACATCACCGGTGTTTCAACATCATGCACCGATGTGTATCCACCCAACTCTTCCAATAACCGTAACCAATAATCCAGCGACCAGCGAGGCTACATCGTTACCGGTAGCAGTGCAGTGAAGGTTGATGATAACTGTCTCAAGTTCTGATAACTCTCAGATGAAATAAATCACTTAAATCCAGTTAGATTCACACAAAAAGGGAGGAAAATAGAGAGCTTGTCCTCTACTAGTAGACGGAGAAAGAATTCGAGATGAAAAGAAAAGTGATATCATAAAAACATCACATATCTCCGCACTACGACGAACGTTAAGAGGCGTTCTCCCGTGCCACTCAAATCAGCTCAGCATCAATTTTCGCATCCCGAATTGCAAAGTCGCACTCGCATTTATGCTATGCATTTCGGCGTGCAATATT
>BQKZ01007138.1:28982-39119 GCA_036244855.1 Temnopleurus reevesii | reverse complement strand
TTTTTTTTTGACCAAATTAAGACTCTGAGTAACCCTTTCAGAGCGATAGAACCTGCACTGTGTTTTGGTTCAGTAACTTTTGATATAGTGCTCTAAACGATATACCAGAAGATGCTTGAGCAGAAGGAGAAACAAATCTACACTAAATCTGACCATTTTTATTTTATCACCATTTGTCACTGGACGCAGAGAATATTTCAAATGAAAATAATCACTAAAATGGTGATTAATCCTTAAATTGGCAATCCACTTATATTATTTGAAAATCATTATTTTCCACGCAAATTTATTCGCAACTTTTAACTTTTCAACGTGCTTTCTGACGAGTTAATTGACTATATTAACATAGCATCTAATTGGAACGTTCTAAAAAGAGAATTCAGAATTTGAATGTTGCCAATTTAGGAAAGGAATAGTGATTGTATTTGTCGTAAAATAATTCCTGTCCTGAATGAGTGTCTGGTAACAATCTTATGCTGAATGATTGCGAATCATATGAGTATAGCACTCGATAATGCATTCCAGACTCTGATAAAGCCGTTTCTCTAGTGAAACAATTGAATCTTAAAGTTCACAGCAAGCCCGAGCAACAGTTTATTCGAATGATGCCTCCTAATGATACCCCCAAAGTTTATAAACCTCATGAAATACGATACTATACCTTCTTCCCTCTGACGGATGTCTTTTTTCCTTTTTATGGAGCGGCTAGGTAAAAAATAAAAATCGAAATAAATGGCTTTTTCACAATTATTTTCTCGAAATGGAAAAAAAAACATGATATAATCTTTTTACGTAAAATTAGGTGTGTAATGGGACAATAGATCCGTACGCCATGGATTGAACTGTGCTGACATAACAATCCAAAGCCGGCTCTGATTTTAAATAGCATTACAAAAGAGCATTGAATCGGCGGTCGAATGAATTTTGCGGAAAATATCATATAACGACCAGAAATGTATTTTTTACAGTAAATCTTCGAACTATATTCATGCAAAAAATAAAACGACAATGCTGAGTGGATAGACATTAATAAGCGAAGAAAAAGAAGGTGGTGGGAAAAACGGGGGGGGGGGGGGGGAGAAATTACTAAATCGCAGCGACAAAGAGACAACAAGTACAAGAGTGAGTGACACTGCATAACAGTACATAGCAGACAGATAAAATCCAATGGAAGTGACAAATTCATGTAGAGTAATTTAGGAAGCCTGACTGAAAGTGAAAGAACCTTTAGGGTACTTGGTACTCCTGAGGGATGAGGGATGATGATGATGTCTTTCTTGTCCTTTTTACTTGATTAACCATCAAACTAGTGATATTCAATCAATCATACACCGCCAAGCTAGGCTCCGCGCCATCGCCCCGTCTCCTATGTGTGACACATTTTTAAGAAAAGAGCCACAACATAGGAGCGATCAATATATCATCGATTTTTATTTTGATTTTGGTAGCATTTCTACGAATGTTTTTTTTTACATGAAAAATTATTTGACATGTATTTTTCTTATCAAGGGGACGATGTTGGTTTGTCGTATAAGTTTTGTATTTTGTATGTTTTGAACTCACTTGGCGTGTTTTGTGATATTCAATCAATCATACACCGCCAAGCTAGGCTCCGCGCAATCGCCCCGTCTCCTAGATGTGACACATTTGTATGAAGAGAGCCACAACTTGGGAATGATCAACATATCATCGATTTTGATTTTGATTTTGATTTTGGTAGCATTTTTATAAATTATTTTGTTTTTGCCCTGATTTTTTTTTTTTACTTTTATTCTTCTTGTCAAGGGGACGATGTGGGTTTGTAGTTTACATTATGTAAGTTTTTAATTTTGTATGTTTTAAACTCACTTGACGTGTTTTGTGATCGCGAGATGCCGATGCAATCATGTGACTTTTAAAGCCATTGTTAACATTGTTTCCATTAAAAGAATTCTCAACTGCCAGATGATAGAGGTTATCTGAAAGATTGATGGTGCATATAAACTAAACTGGGAAAAATATCAGGCTTTAAAATCAACGTTTAGACATTTAAACAAACGAAAATATAAACCGTCGCCTCCATAGGCTTTGTACTGGAATTATTGCGTGTGTCCTACGATTTAATTCAATGTTCATAGATATCTTGAGAGTGCATGTATAACTTTCTTTAGTTTTGCATCCGCTGTTGATTTTTCATCTATCTGAATATATTTAGAAAGGACAGGCAGCTTGGTTTGAGAATTTTTTTAATTGTGCAACCGCAATGTTTTACAGTGTCTTTAAGATTACATATTGATCAGACATATTATGACATGTAGGTTATATTTTATCCATTATAAAGAGAATACGAACCTGCGTTGTTTCATAACCACGTCTATAGATAATTTGTAGAAAACCCTTAAAATTACTTTGAATGCAACGTCATCTGTTTAATGACCTATATTCATGGTTTTGCCAAAGCAGAGACAAGGACCAAGTTGTGAGTGATTTTTTTTTTCTTTTGTTTGAAAATTTGGAAATTTAATCATACAAACGTCATCGGCATATCCTATACAGTCAAAATTCTGTTTGCAAAATTGTTTGATGATAAAAAGTGGAAATAAGTTTGTCCATTACGGATACATAATAAGCCAGAATGTCTTTGGTGAAGCTACACTCCCCTGAAAGAAACATTTGCTACTATCTTCTATCGATTCTGCGTCACTTCTGGAAGGGTAGTTCCAACCATCACCTTTACCATACATAATCAGTCAATATATGGACAATATATGGACAAATTGTGACTGGTTCCGATTTTTGTGTCACGTATATCTCGCCAGTCGTATGGAACAACAAATTAAAGCGATCGCTCATCCATTAAATTCAACAAACAATTGCAGTTATTATGGCACGAATGTAATTCGGATATGACACGCACAATAATTAGTCATCCAAAAAGTCATTGATTTATAAAGCCCTACTCCACGCCCAACACGTCAACCCCATACAGTGTCTCTGCCATGTACTATTCCACCTACTGTATAATCAATATTGTATCTTAATTTGTGTTGTACAAACAAGTGGGCAACATCAGATGACATTTATTACATGCGGCATCCATCAAAGAGTATATTTCTTATGGGAGGTATTTTGCGAACGATAAAATGTGCATGAGTGTTTATTCGCCCTCTCTTGGTCTTCGAACTTCGAGTCAAACTTAAAAAGCTTTGAAGTTAAGTGGAGTCAAAACTTTGGTTGTAGGTTATCTCCATGTTGTTATCTATTTTTTCATTCTTTTATCAAAAGGGCTTCTTATGATACTGCAATTTCACGTTCAAAGCTGGAGTCTGCTGTGTGACGAGTATTAGTGTTTGGGAATGGGTTGAGCGCCACCTTTTGGTACTTTGAAAACAATTAATAGTCGTGCATGACTCGATGCGACATTAGGAAATTTAGGGGTACTGATAATTATTATTTTATATTTACGAGCTTTTCTATTTTTCGAAATAACCATATGAAACTGTCTTGCGCATGCTAAACATTTTTACACACGATTGATTTCAGTGGCTGTATACAAAATTTAATTCAAATCATTTTTTTTATCCCTATGAGCTATAATTCACACATATGTTCAGCTACCTCTGATATGTGCGTGTAAAGGGCACGCAAGCGGAATTGAGTCCAGCGTTAGCCAATCTTGTCTCTACCGTAACATAAGTCCGATTTACGCTGGCCATACGCCTTAGCATATGCCTGGGCATACGCCTGCTCATTTAAATCATTTAAAGGACGATGTGATGATCTGACAGATTGACTTCATATGGTAATGAAAAAAAAAGATATCCTGTACCGAAAACGATTTTTATGTATTTCAGTGGTTTTTTTTACATTTATTTTGTATTTTTTTCTTCCTTTTTTTTCGACCCCTATAGGGCTGAAATTCACAAGTGCTATAATTACGCTCAGCTAACTCTGATATGTGCGTATAAAGAGCACGCAAAAGGAACCGAGTCCATCGTTAGCCAATCTCGTCTCTACCGTAAGATAAATCCGATTTACGCTGGAAATACGCCTGGACATACGCCTGTACATAAACCTTTCCATTTAAGGGGGTGTTGTTCAAAATCAACTGCAACTTTGAAAATTGTAACGCGCATTTTCATTCGTGCACAGTATGCGCATTTAACAAGACGCACGTGAAACAATGAATCTGATTGGCACATTCCGATCAACTGCAACTTGCGATCAATTGCGACTTTTGAGCAACACCCTATAAATCATTCAAAGGACGATGTGATGATGTGATAGATTGACTTCATACGGTATTGAAAAATCACCCCCTATACCGAAAAACGATTTCTTATGTATTTTATTGTGTTTTTAATCTATTATGTATTTCTCCATTTTATTGACCTCGTATTTCTTTTGGGGGGGGGGGGGGGGAGAAGGGGCTGGAGTTTGTTGCAGACATTATTTAGATAAAAATAAAATGATTTCAGCCAGAAAACGTCAACATATTTATGATTCAATGATATCTTGACGAAGAAAAAACGGTTCACATTACCTTGCAAATAAAATCACGTTTTCTTAAATCATTGTAAATAAATATTTGGGGATTGACGAACTTTTCTCAAAAGGGCATGGCGTAAAAAGTGGAACGCGTGGTTGCAGCATATATAATTGGCCTCAAAATGTACTTGAAAGTAAAAAGGTCATGAAACGTTGCGAAAATATAATTTTCGAGTGGGGGGGGGGGTGCTCAAAACGTCGGGGAAATTCGAATGGGGGCAGATTCTGTTACATCGTTGTTGCACGTAATTTACACAAAACAAAACACACTTTAGACCAACTCATCACGTTCTATTGCGATTTAGGAATCAACATAAAACGTGTTCAAACGCCGAAAAAAGTGAAACCATACGAAGGGGGTGTTGTTCAAAAGTTGCAATTTATCGCAAGTTGCAGTTGATCGGAACGTGGCAATCAAAATCATACCATGCGCGAATGAAACTGCGCGTGACAATTTGCAAAGTTGCAGTTGATTTGCAGTTGAATTTGAACAAACACCCCTAAGACGATTAGCTTGGGGGGGGGGGGGTGCTCAAAACGTCTGGGAAATTCATTAAAAAATGCGTCTACATCATAACTAATGATAAAAGGTATATGGCGGAAAACTGAGAGTTTATCAATACTGAGCTCAGTCGAGAAAAAAAAACNGGGGGGGGGGGGGGGGGGGTCTCAAAACGTCGGGGAATGGTGGCAGATTCTGTTGCATCGCTATTGCACGTAATTTACACAAACCAAAACAAATTTAGACCAACTCATCACGTTCTATTGAGATTTCGGAATCAACATAAAACGTGTTCAAACGCCGAAAAAAGTGTAACCATACTAAGGGGGTGATGTTCAAAAGTTGCAATTGATCGCAAGTTGCAGTTGATTGGAACGTGCCAATCAAAATCATACCATGCGCGAATGAAAATGCGGGTGACAATTTGCAAAGTTGCAGTTGATTTGCAGTTGAATTTGTACAACACCCCCTAAGACGATTAGCTATTCAATACAAAAATGCGTCTACATAATAACTAATGATAGAAGGTATATGGCGGGAAACTGAGAGTTTATCAATACTGAGCTCAGTCGAGAAAAAAATTCGCGTGTGCATGGTCAGTCAGTTTACACGTCGTATTTCGAGTTTCGGTTTAAAATGACACGCGTCCGAACACCGGCCCATTCTCATGTGACAACATGGAGTAAGAAAAACAAACACCATCCGGTTTGAATGACACCCTTGTTTCAGTTAATCACCTTCACCCGGAAATATTCACGATTGCTTTCGAGTAAATTTGTATCATTTTCAAATAATAAGATTACATCTATGTACACACATGCAGACAGTTGCGTGTCTACACTGGTCTGGCATTAATCACACGGATACGATTTTGATAGAGAGAAACATCTCGTTATTGGGACGGATGATTTCTTCAAGGTCAAATTTAGCACGATTCTCGTCGACAACCCAAATCAGGATTCGATAATTCGTAATCCTGTTATTGTAAAAGAAAATGATATATAGAAAAAAATACTTGTTAAAATTCCAGCAAAGGCTGAAATAGGGCACAAATTGGATTTGTCTTTCGCAGCGTTTGAATAATAATTTATTTCAAAGCTCTCGAATTAGTTTCTTCCTAAAGCCTCTCAGCATAGCGTAACTGAAAATATGGTGCATTGCAAATGCTATTCTTCTTTTATTATAGTGCTTATAGCAATGGGTACTATTAGCCATATGCATACGCAACCCAGCTATTGTGCTTCATGATTTACATAAACTTTTATTTTGAATTTCCCTCAAATGTTATAAAACATTCGTTTGTATGGAGAGCCATCTTAGATGAATGTGGCAAAAAAGAGAATAAATGTATTAAGCAGTTCATAGTATTTTTCGCTACATGTGGACTTATGATTAATATCCATTATGATGGTAAGTATGATTTAAACCATAGTTTTAAGGAAAAGAAATTAGTTATAACACAAATAGACACCGTTAAAAACAATGGCCCGTATTCCGATAGCGAGGTTTAAGTTAACCCTGGTTTAAATATGTGGTTTAAGTATGGGAAGCCAAAAGAGGTTTGAATCTAACAGTCGATGTTTAATTTACCAGCACATTTGGCACTCATAGTATTCAAAACTGTCTCGAAATAAAAAACTTCAATAGTTATCTACATTATTAAAGAATGGGAAAAGAGAGCAGCTAACATAAAAATTATACATTGTAAATAAAGTTTTGACACTTTTGGCTTCCCATACTTAAACCACAGATTTAGACCAGGGTTAACTTAAACCTCGCTATCAGAATACGGGCCAATTTGTTTAAATAACTGGGCATATTCTAGCATACGCCGTACGAGTATTGGGAGGGAGAGATAGGGGAAAGGGGGGAGGGGGTTGAGATGATGTAATTAGAATAAGACTGCAAATTCCAACGTCAGAGACTTATTAGTATAATTATTTTCTAAATTTAAAATTAGGCCAATTAATTATATTCACGCCTAAATCTAAATTCACGCCTAAGGCTGCAATTATCATGGAACGTAAGTTATCATGTTCATTACCATTGAACTATTCTTAGCAAACGGAAGCTGCTCCTTAATTTTGAATATGTAAGAAAGGGAGAAAATTGTGATAAATATGAGATATCAGTGATCATGACCGCCTTGTAAAGAAAAATATATAAGAGCTTGACCATTTATTTAACTCAAAATATTTCATAAAAGGTCGAATGATTATTTCAAGAAGAAGAAAAAAAAAAACCGAGTTGGGACATGTATATTTATTAAGGTTTCCATAACGTAGCATAAGAAAAAGAGCCCGGGGTGGGAGGTACAAAGATGCAAAAATACCTGGAGCACGATAGGTCAGAGAAAGGAGCTTGCCATCTCATGTGTTACGCGGGAAGGGGGGGGGGGGGGGGGGGGGGGGGGGGGGGGGTGCAGAAAGGGGTTAAGATGACCCCATCGATAAAAGACTGACATATTGTCTTGACATCTCTTAACCTATCCTGTTCAAAGATTCCCGTCTGGATTAGCCTAAAAGGTTTGCACACGAATGGATGATTTATCTTCCAATGCCTGCAACGTGTCCCATTTAAACACATCCATTTCTAAACGTAGCAATGCTTAACGGTTGACAAGGTTACTTCGTAAGAACTTTTTAAGAATTTTTGAAGGTCAAAGCCAAAAATGTTTTACTTCTTTCGAGAGAAAAAAAAGAGAAAGTAACATAAAAAAATGCTTCTCTACAAATACCCCTCATTAAAACTTAGAAGAACAGAAGACTATTCATAATTCACGAAAAAACACATATTGTGCAAACTCAAATTTGTTTATTTATGCTATATTTTATCGATTAACAACTCCTTCATCAGACTTAAACCTCTGTCACGCTCCCTGGGCGCAAAAAAGCGAGAAAACGTTCAACGGACGTATACGTTCGGCGTCCGATCGACATGTACTCGACGAAAACTTATTATAGCATTATCCACACATGCCTCCTGAACATTCTCCCAAATAAACACCTGATAAATGTCTTTGGCTTTTCACCCAAGTGTGTGATTGCACCTTAAAGACTTATTCTGGCCAGGGCTGAAAGACATACTATTTTGCAACAAGATACAGGGTATTGGTCTGTGACTCACGAAATACAATACAACTTACAGTGGAATAGGCATTAATCGCAATTAAATGAGCGAACGTGTTCTAAAAGATCGCTGATGCAAAATTAATCTCTTCATGTCGTTACAAGTCCCACGCGCTGCGGGCAATTTCACCATGAAAAACCCTTTAACACGTTTTATTCTCTTACGTTTATTAGAATCATAATCTTGAAAGGTTCAGTTATAGTTCTTTATTTTGTCGACTCACCTTTGCAACCTTTTGTCTGGTTTCCACCCCTCTCTACACTGTTGATTGTCGAAACCAAATAAGTTCAATATTACGTCAAAGATGTCTAGCAAAAATTATAAACGAATATGTGGAAAGTTGTATCTGGTCATGGCTAATTATTTTGCATAACTTTAATCGTCAGTATGATTATCATTTCTTTATGGATATAGTGCTTCCTCGGCATAACTCCACCACTAGCTCTTAAGAATCTTCGCCTTGCCTGTTAAAGGTTTATAAATCATATTCAAGGATGATGATTTTTATCTTGAGAGACAAGGGAAAGATAAAAGACTTTCATATCACGTGGGTGGAACGATTGAAAGTCCTTTGTTGAAAGGAAATGACGATCAAAACCATTTTTCTCAAAATCGTCCGCGACGTCGCTGTCCTCGAGAATTCTTACCTCTCATATATCACAAGAAAAATCTTTCTGTAAAAGTAGCTAAAAGGCCGTCGTCTGATTTGTTTATCTCACAAGACAATTGATATCAATCGAGATTTTCTTCCTCCGATAAAAATTGCAGGGGGTTTGACCATGATACACTTTACGTAAGACGAATAACAAAATTATCAACCAAAGCACGATAAAAAGAGGTTTTGTTCTTTTATTTTTGCCTCGTGGTCATAGGAAAATCTTTTATATAATGTAAAATTTATATAAAAAAGTTACTTCGATTAAACAAAGATTAAATGTCTCATAGAATTGTAAAGGAAAGCCATTTTTAAAGGTGACAATTTTGTAAAGGTCGCTCTGATGATTTGAAGAGAAGAAACGAGACAATAAGACAGTAAGACAACAAAAGATATTTTAGAAGGCCACACGTGAACTTATGTTTTAATTCTACGAACAATTCAATGAATATACAATTCGTATAATATCACATCGCTTTTATCCGTGACGGGCACGAATCCTGGTACGATGAAAAAAAATGGAGGGGGGGGGGGGTTAAGGTGTCATGACAAACATGAAATTTGGAAGAAAAAACATTTTATAATACGGAGCCCAGCCACATTCCTTTGAGCCGAATGAACCGAATCAAATACTAAACGAAATTAGAAAAACCAAAGCAAAAAAGGTAAAGAAAAGGTAGGAAATATATAAATGAATGGATAAAAATAAGCACGGATGAAAGAAATGAAGTTTATTTACCAGGTGGCATATAAACAATATTTGACAGGTAAGCAAATTAAGTTTTGTTTCTTACTCGAGTAATTTGCATTTACCGGATTCGAGCATCCCCTTTTAATCTTTACGTATAATTTGTGCATAAACCAAGACGTTACAAAAGCACAGATAAACAAGAAGTACATGTTATATTTAGAGGAAATGGGTCTTATTTGATCAGTTATTATTCCGGAAGATACATAAGGATATATGGGCATTCCTAACCATCATCGACTTATAATAGCCCTTCGTGAATCAATTATACACATATTAGTAGATACATACACGAGGGCATACTTGTAAACAGACGAGAAGGAATACACTCAAATAGGTCATGTCGGGCGGCGACTGTAAAGAACGAATGTAGATCGAACGTCATTAACCCAATTTTAGGAAACCACTGTTGTTCATGTTGCTAAATTTTGTTCCCTGATTGAATTGACCGTGAACGTGAGTAAGAGGGGATGGTGATGGGGGAAAGGAGATTAATAGAGCGTTACTATATCAAGATCAGGTTTCACGATCGAAGAGAGTAAGTGAGGGAACGAGAGAGATACGGATGTAAATAGA
>BQKZ01007138.1:14834-25338 GCA_036244855.1 Temnopleurus reevesii | reverse complement strand
GGGGGGGGGTGGGGGTTGCAGCTGATGTTATGAATACTGATACAAATCTCTCAAACTAATAATTCTACACTTGTAAAATTCCAAACAGAAGCAATCAAACAGTATGCACCCATGATTTTCATATCAAACATTAAATGAATTTTCTAGTAGATCTTGACCAAGGGCTGTTTAAAGACTGTTTGTGGAATACGAAATACATTGACTCATGAATTTGTAACTAACCGCTGCAAAATATGTCCCTGGCAACAAAGAACCTAAACTTCTAACATAAATATGTTTGAGATGTTTTTGGGCCTCAACGACCATGACCTACGAATGCGTATATAAATGACTAACACAGAATAAACTATTTCCGCAAAATAAAGTAGGTCATGGACAATAGAGCCGTAAGCCATGTATTGAATCGTGCAGGCACAACAATAACCAACCGGTTCCGATATGAATAGCATTACCAAAGGAACACTGAATTGGCGTTCGACTTAATTTTACGGAAATAGTTTATATCGTATTGACTGTTGAAGATGTTTCTGGGCTGCAACTGGGCTATCGAATCTCATGTCTAAGGCGAAACAGTTTTCCAGGCTCTATAGTTCCAAGCATTTCGTAGATGTTTCTAGGTCGACAGGAAATAATCTAGGCCACTCATGTCAAAGAATACTAAAGATCTCTCGGGGCTACAAGCAATAAAGTCTCAGGAATCTTGTGGCGAAAGCTAATGAAACCGTTTTTGTGTTCAACCCAATCCATAAACATTACTTGGAGTTCTTGGACTGAAACATAAACGATAACACTGATTAGGACATTGAACTATGTGAGACATTACTTTGAGCGATTGAGCGCCATGAGCGCCCAGCTGAGGCGAAGACCGGCGCTATACAAGAAGCCATCTCATTGTCGTTACCGTCATCATCATCATCCTCATCATCATCATCATCATCATCATAATCATCATTATCATCATCATTATCTTCTCCACCATCATCATCATCATCCTCATTATCATCATCATCATCATCATCATCATCATCATCATCATCATCATCACCATCATCATTATCCCCATTTACCTGGGGAGCAAAAGGGGTTTAGGTGCAATGACAAGAAAGATGGACAAATTTGGTATCAAACTGTTCAGCGAATGCTACTGGATGCCGCTAGGATGGACTACCCGTACGACTAGGTGCACAAGGCCTCGAAAAATGCAGTTGCCATGGCAACGACCCTCCAAAAGCTGCATTTTAACAATAATAATCATTGTCATTAAAGATATAAAATTTATTCGTGATATCTAGTAAAAATATGTAAGTTAGGATAGTCCTTGATTGAGAAGACTGATAAAAGACTTTTTACACCAAAATGAATATCGGTTGCCATGGTTACAGCCACATATTTGCCAAAAATATAGAAATTTTGCACACTTTCAGCACAAAATTAAATGTCATATTCATTTGAGGGGATTTATAGTTGATTATCAATGAAAATTTACAAACATATTTCATTTATATATAGTTAAGACAAATAATACGTTCTATTGACCCACAATTTCGTTTCCATGACGACAAAAATAGAGCTATTTGAATAGAGTGTATTTGACTAGTTTTTATATTTTTGTACCATTTATCGATTTATAGACATTAATTTTCATTGAATATTTCGAAATTTCTCGGTTATAAAGAATTAACCATCATAAAGAAAAGTTATACTTGCATATTTTATCATCCGTTATATCGGTTGCCATGGAAACGGCCAGAGAACTACCAAAAATAAACATTTTTGTTTGTGTCTTGCCACATGTTGGAAAAGTAAAGTTATCAACACTAAGAAAAGTCCCTTTTCGAGAATTATCGGCCTCACATATAATGAGACGAATATCCCATGCTAGCCAAACACATTTAATTTTAAAAATCCCACTCGTTACCATGGTAATGTGGATTAAACTGTCAAATATGCTTTTTGAGGTGCAAAATTCAATATGTTGGCTATTTTGTGGAATTAAATTGGTGTTATAAGTCGTTGCAGTGCCTTTTATGATTTATTTTCATTCATAAGAATACACTTGCCAACTGTGAAAGATACTACGATGCAAATTAGGTTACCATTTATAATGGTTGCCATGGTAACATCCATATAATGATTCAAAGCTAGAGGTATTTGTGGGATATTTATGAATTGAGAAGGTGATAAAAGTTTGTGTACAGTCTTAAACAAGTTATTTTTTGGTACTTGAGAATACATAACAACTTTGAAAGAAAATAAAATGCAATTAAGCTTATCTCATATAACGGTTGCCATGGTAACATCCAAACAATGGCAGAAAGATAGAGATAATTGAAAAGATAGTCACAAATCGAGAAGGATCTAAAAGTTTGTGTGGTACCTCTGACAATTTATTTTCCGATACGTTAATACAGACGGTGATTGTGAAAAACTATTCCGATGCAATTCAGATCATCACATACAATGGTTGCCATGGTAACAGCCACAGAAAGCTAGAAACTAGAGGTATTGTAGCCATATTTACAACTCAAACGTGTGTTATATGTTTAAATAGGGTCCTTTACAATTCATGTTCTTGTATTTTAATGCATATCATAATTGTGAAAAAAATTTGCGATGCAATGTAGGTCATTGTCTATAGTGGTTGCCATAGTAACCACCTTTAAATGGCTCTTAGCATGAGGCATTTGGTCAACATCTATGATTTTAATGGGTGCTTAAAGCTTGTGAAGGGTCCTAAATGAATTATTTTCTGAGCATTTAGTATACTCTACAACAGTGATAAATATCGAATGGCACTGCAGGTCATCATTTATAATGGTTGCCATGGTAACAGCCACATAATCACTTGAAGTTAGAAGTATTTAGCCACATTTACGAATAATACGGGTACCAAAAATGCGTGTAGTTTGCTTATACAATTAGTTTTCAGATATAATTCACTTAATAGCTGTGAACATTCTTAAACGCAATGCAGGTCATTATCTATAATGGTTGCCATGGCAACAATCCTTCAATGTCTCGGAGCTAAAGGTAATTGGGAAACATTCATGAATTTAGCAGGTGCTAAAAATTTATGTAGGGTCATTTATAATTACTTTTCAGGTTCTTGCGAATACATGGCAACAGGGAAAACTAGAAAATTTCTAAGGTAGCTCGTCAACTCTAGTGGTTACCATGGCAACGGCTACACACATGATCAAAGCTAGAAGTATTTCGGCCATATATCCGAATTGAGCAGGTGCTAAAATATATGTGGTTCATTTTACAATTTTCAGGTATTGTAAGAAACACGGAAGCTGTAAAAAAAAATTTTTATGTGCAAATAAGGCCATTATGTTAAATGGTTACCATGGTAACCACCACACAATGGTCCGAAGCTAAATGTATTTCATTATATATACGAATGGAACAAATCCCGAATATTTGTAAATGTTTTTAATAACTTATTTTCTGGTACTTGAAAATTTATAAAAACTCCTTTTTTCTTTTAAAATGTAATGTTTCGGTATCATGTATAATTGTTGCCATAGCAACCGTGCAAGGTAGTCCTATATAGCAATATTCTATGATACATGGGGAACATCTCTAAGATGGACTACTCTTGTATAATGGTACATACGGTTTTCTACCAGAGGGGTAAGGTTGCCCTCTCCTGACACCATTTCAACTGTTATTATTCATAAAACTGGTTCAGTAAATGCGTTGCCATGGTAACCGATGAAATCAATAGTCACTTACTGACTCATATTTAGAATCATTTAGGCAATGATTTTGAAAAATTCAGGTTCTAAAAGTCTGTCTAGGGTCTGTAACAAATTATTTTCTGGTACTAGAGAATACATGACTAGTGTGAAAAATATCGAAATTTATTTGAGGCCATAATGTATAATGGTTGCCATGTGAATATCCACCCATTGGTTCGAATCTAAAATTATTTGGGGGAAAAATAAAAATTGAACAGATTCTAAAAGATTGAGTATTGTATAAAACACAATATTGCTGGTACTTCAAAATGCATCAAACCTGTGTAAATTATATCACAATGCATTAAAAGGGTTTTTTTTTCTGTAAAGGTTGCCATGGTAACAGATACTCAGTGGATCGAATCTAAATGTAAATTCGGGACTATTTACGAATTGAACGGATCCTAAAGTTTGATGTTGATTTTTTTTTCTTCTGGTATTTCAATTAGAGATATAAACCACTAAAAAGGAATACAGGTATGCCAAAAATGCCTTTCAATGGCATTCCAATTGAAAACATTAAAATTTCAATAAATTCTAAGCATTTATAGCTAACTACTTGTAACATGAAATGACTAACATTTTGCTATACATTTTCATCATGATTAATGTTGCCATGGATATAAGTACACTGGCAATGTTGCAGATTCATGGATGACATGATATACATGTATAAGGTTCACAAGCATATAACAAACATTTTCATTGTTGTCATAAATTCTGAAATACCCCCCCCCCCCCAAAAAAAAACAATAACATTTTTCTCAATTCGTAAATAGTTCTGAAATACTGTTAGATTCCTATTCACTGAGTATCTGTTATCATGACAACGGTTTTAAACAAAAATTTTAAATGCACTTTGATAATTTGCACAGTTTCATGTATTTGAATGTACTTGAAAATAACCTGTTAAACAACCGTATGTACCTGTCAAATATTCCCCCAAATTCCTCTAGATATGAGCCAATGGGTGGATGTTACCATGGCAACCATTATAAATGATGGCCTTAAATGCTTTTAAGGTTTTGATAATTTGCACACTTGTGAAGTATTCTCTAGTATCTACTTAAAAATCCTACACAAACTTTTAGAACCTGTTCAATTTCTAATCATTGCCTAAATACCTCTAAATTCGAGTCCATAAATGGCTGTTACCATGGCAACCATTACAATAATTAAACCTAAATTGCTTTAAGACGTTTTTCACATTAGCCATGTATCATCAAGTACTCGAAAATGAATGTTGAAATACTTTACACAAACTTTTAGCATCTGCTTGTTTCGAATGGCCCAAAATACTTATAGCCTCATGACTCCTAACTACGAGCAATTGAAGGGGTGTTACCATGGCAACCAGTAAGCATGATTATTTGCATTGCATTATTTTTTTTAAAAGAATAACTACCGTGTTCATTAACGTACTTAAAACCTAATTGTTAAAGACTCAATACAAAATCTAAACACCTGTTACAGATATAGCTTTGTAATGGTTGTGATGCAGAAAGTGATGTGAAACGAGCTGATGTATTCACAAGTTGCTTTACATGCCTAAATATATATGTGTACGAAATTAAGAGAAGATTTTTGCACGTATTCTGGTGAATTTTATGTCGAACACGTCAATCAGCCATTATTCGTACGGTGTGCTAAAAGTGCTTTCACACGGGGGAACGTCGGCCCGGAATGGGTGGAGCAATGGGTGGTATTGTCTGCGGTGTGTGAGTTTACATTCATTTTGTACGTGAAGCAGCTTGTGTTAGGTAGAGCGACCGCAGCACCATTTTATTATGTTGCAATAATGAAGCCATTTCTTGGTCAATTTTATTCAAACAAACTATGAAAGTGCTCTAATTTGCCATTAAAAACCCCTTATGGTAATACTTTTATTGCAGCTCACAAAGTAGTTAAATATCTGAAGCGGCATCGCTCCAAAAACTGGTCTATCGGTTTAAATTCGTAAATATGGCTGAAATACCTCTAGCTCCAACCCATTCTGTGGCTGTTACCATGGTAACGATTTTAGATGATGATCAGAATTGCAGTGGAATATTTTTTCGCTGTTATCGAGTCTTAAAGTACTTGAAAATAAATTGTTAAATAAACCACACAAACTTTATGCTACTTCTCAATTTGTAAGTATTTTTGAATTACCTATAGCTTAGAGCCATTTTGTGGCTGTTACCATGGCAACCGTTAAAGATGATAACATGAATCGCATTTTGACATTTTCCACAGTTGTCATGTATTCTGAACCCATAAAAATTAACTTGTTAAAGACTGTACAAACACTTTTAGCACCTGCTAAATTCATAATTTTCCCTCAATTACTTTTAGCTTTGAACCATTTTGTGACTGTTACCATGGCAACCATGGTATATTGTAATGTTAAATGCATTGTGCTATGTTCCACAGTTGCCAAGTGTACCAAAACACCTGAACATGAATTGTAAAAGGCACACCATCGAATTTTAACACCGATACAATCCCAAAATATAGCCAATAAGATTTATTTTGCACTTAAAAAAGCACATGTGAAGATATGATTTACATTACCATGGCAACGAGTAGAATGTTTTGGATTACATGTGCTTGGTTCGTTTAGTATGTTTGACTTACTATGTCTGAGGCTGATTATTTAAAAAAATGGACTTTAACTAGACTTGATAACTTCAATTTTCGAAACACATGTCCACTAAAAGGCAAAAATGTATGTTTTCAGCCCTTCTCTGGTCGTTACCATGGCAACCGATGTAGCTAATGATGAAATATGTAAATACAACTATCCTATGTGATGATAATTTCCTTGTTAGTAAAGAAATGTCAAAGTATTCCATGAAAATCAATGTCAATAACTTGATGAATTGTACAAAAATATACAAACTAGTCACATACACTCCATGTATCGAGCTCGGTTTTGTTGTCATGGTAACAAAATGGCTGGTTAATAGAACATAATATTTGGCTACATTATATACCGATAAAATATGTTTGTAATTCAATATAGATAATTGACAATAGATCCCCTTAAATTAATAAAATATTTAACTTTGTGCTAAAAATTTTAAAAAATTCTAGATTTTTTACAAATATGCGGCTGTTACCATGGCAACCGTTATTCGTGTTGATGTAAAAAGCATTTAATCAAACTTCTCCATCAAGGAATATCAAAAAACACAGGTTTTTACCAATAAATACACAATATTAGTGTGTATATATATTGACCATTATGATTAAAATAGAAATCCGGATTTTTGAGGGTCGTTGCCATGGCAACTGCATTTTTGACAAGCTTGTGCACCTCGATGCAAGGGTAGTCCACCCTAGAAATGTTCCCCAGGAATCATAGAACAATTCTAGATAGGACTACTCCATCTTTCTTGTCATTGCACCTTGACCCTAAAATCAGGGTTTTGCTCCCTAGGTAATTATCATCACCATCGTCATCATCATCACCATTATCATTATCATCATCCTCATCCTCATTATCATCATCCTCATCATCATCATCATTATCATCATCACCTTCATCCTTCTCCTCCTCCTCCTCATCATCACCATCATCATCATTGTCATCATCATCATCAATTTCATTTGTGAAAGAATGTTTTCAGCTGTTTCTATCTCCAATATTACTATCTATCGTTTTTCTATTTTTGTACCCATTTTCTAATCTCAGTCGATGGTGGTTGGTCCGAGTGGTCTATGTGGTCATCATGTTCGTCATCGTGTGATGGTCGTCGTCATCGTGTTCGCATGTGTGATCGTCCTACACCAGAGTTTGGAGGTCTGTTCTGCGATGGTGAGATGTACATGGTGGACATGTGTGGGGACTTGTCATGTCCAGGTACGTACTACAATAAAGTTTAGGAAGTACTCTTTAAAGATGTAGATTAGTAATGGTCAGGATGCAGAAATTGATGTGAAACGAGCTGATGTATTCAAAAATTGCTCTAAAGTTATTAAGCTATGTTAGAAATTAAGAGAAGATTTTAACACGTATGCTGATTTATCCTAGTTTGACAATCCCAATCTACCATTATATATACGGAGTGCTACAACGGTCCGCCAAAGGAAATAATAATAATGTCTTATTTACCTAGGGTAGCCACATTCAGCTGTAAACTAGCTGCTCTTCCAGCGGGCCCTGCATAACATAAAGTTATTATTACCCTTCTCTTTTCTTAAATGCCGAGCGCCTGGCAAGAAGGCAGATGTTCCCATTTTTATAAGTCTTTGGTATGACTCGGCCGGGGATCGAACCCACGACCTTCCGTTCATGGGGCAGACGCTCAACCACTGAGTCACACATGACTCAGAAAACGAGATGTTGTGAATGAAGCTTCCGATGGTATTGTGTTTGGAGTGTGAATTTGCATTCATTTTGCACGTGAGGCGATGTGCTGTTGAACAAGACAACGCACTGCGTCATTTTTGTTTTGCAATAATTAAACCATTTGGCCCGTATTCCGATAGCGAGGTTTAAGTTAACCCTGGTCTAAATGTGTGGTTTAAGTATGGAGAGCCAAAAGAGGCTTGAATCTATAATAGTCAATGTTTAATTTACCAGCACATTTGGCACTAATATTATTTAAAACTGTCTCGGAATAAAAACTTTAATAGTTGTCTACATTATTAGAGTATGGGAAAAGAGAGCAGTTAACATACGAATTCTTAATTGTAAATACAATTTTGGCACTTTTGGCTACCCATACTTAAACCACAGATTTAGACCAGGGTTAACTTAAACCTCGCTATCGGAATACGGGCCATTGGGTTTGATTTTATCTAAACAAACTATGAACGTACTTTTGACAAACTCGGAAGCGTCGTAATGTAGTGGTTCTGACTCTCGCCTTTCAACCAGAAGGTCGTAGGTTCGAATCTCACCGATGGCGTTGATTTCCTTCAGCAAGAAATTTATCCAAATTGTGCTGCACTCGACCCAGGTGAGGTAAATGGGAACGGAAGGAAGAAATTCCTTGTAATGCGGAGCGCCGTAATGGCTGCCGGCTAGAGCCGGGTAATAGTGAGTGTAAAGCTTTCAGCGCCATGAGCACCGATAAGGTGGACCTGTGCGCTATACAAGTGGCCACCATTATTATTATTATTAAATTGCATCATTGTGATATTTTACCCCCGCTCACAATGTACAATGTAGTTAGATATTTGAAGCACGATCTCTCCCAGGAACAAAACTGGTCTGTATGTTCAATTGNGTGTGATCGTCCTACACCAGATTTTGGAGGTCTGTTCTGTGATGGGGAGATGTACATGGTTGACATGTGTGGGGACTTGTCATGTCCAGGTACGTATACTACAATAATAAAAAAAATAAAGGTTAGGGAGTACTCTTTAAAAGTGTAAATTAGTACTGGTGAGGATGCAGAAATCGATGTGAAACGAGCTGCTGTATTCAAAAATTGCTCTAAAGTTATTAAACTATGTTAGAAATAAAGAGAAGATTTTAAGACGTATGCTGACTTAAGGTCACCGCACACTACACGACTTTTAGTTTTAAGACCATAAGACCAATTTTGCAAATGTTGAAACACGCTGTAATATGCCCTCTCATGACAAGGTACTTGATACTTAAAACTTTATGAAATATCAAGTATCAACTACTTCGCCGTAAGATGACTTATAACAGCTTGTTTCAATATTTGCAAAATTAGTCTTAAGGTCTTAAGACTAAAAGTTGCATAGTGTGCGGTGGCCTTTATTTTAGTTTGAAATTGCCAACAACCTATATTTCTGGGAGCACTAGATGAATGGATCGCCAGCAGAAACGAGATATTGTGAATGAAGATTCCACGTGGTATTGTGTTTGGAGTGTGAATTCGTGTTCATTTTGCACGTGAGACGATGTGCTGTTGAACAAAACAATGCACTGCGTCAGTTTTGTTTTGCCATAATTAAACCATTTTGGGGTTGATTTTTATTTAAACAAACTATGAACATACTCTTGACAAACTCGGAAGCGTCGTGATGTAGAGGTTCTGACTCTCGCCTTTCAACCAGAGGGTCGTAGGTTCGAATCCCGCCGATGGCGTTGATTTCCTTCGGCAAGAAATTTATCCACATTGTGCTGCACTCGACCCAGGTGAGGTAAATGGTGATGGAAGGAAGAAATTCCTTGTAAGCGCCGTAATGACTGCCAGCTAGAGCCGAATAATAGTGAGTGTAAAGCTTTCAGCGCCATGAGCACCGATAAGGTGGACATGTGCGCTATACAAGTAGCCACCATTATTATTATTATTAAATTGCATTATTGAGATATTTTTACCCCGCTCACATTGTACAATGTAGTTAGATATTTGAAGCACCATCTCTCCCAGGAACAAAACTGGTCTGTATGTTCAATTGCACCCCTTCAAAATGGTCACGCTTTTCAAGATCTTAGGCTGTATCATGAATTCAATCAAGCTGTTGTCTCGATCTATTTAGGTAAAAACAATAATGAAATTAAAACTGCTATATCCAATACTGTCAAGCAGCTGCTGCTTGGTATCCGGTCGATGATCGGTTGGTGACCGGTCGGTGACCGATGGAGCAGTCCTAGATAATATCTTGGCAGCGCCTGCTGGAATTGATATGATTACATTAAAGAAGAAACGGCATGCCACTTACAAGAAATCGACAGGCCTTATCGCAAAAGCCTAATAACCAGCTCCAAGAGTTGCTGATCAGGCCACAAGTGACCAACAAGACCTCAGGTCGGTCGGTTGCCGTACATATTTGTGACAAATGCTTAACGTTTGTTG